>JANRMJ010000026.1:5410319-5422003 GCA_025584955.1 Alethe diademata
TATATGTATATGTATATATATGTGTATATATATATGTGTAAATGTATATATATGTGTATATATATACATGTATATATATTTATATATTTTTATATATATTATAATTTTTTATATTTTTAATTTTTTTTTTTTTCACATATATCTATTGTTTTGGGGTTTTTTTTGCTATGTTCTCGTTTCAGGATCACCACCACAGCTGCCTGCATGATGGACCTGCGGAGGTACCCGCTGGACCAGCAGAACTGCACGCTGGAGATCGAGAGCTGTGCGTATGCCTCGGGCTGGGGATGCCTCCCAGGGGTGGTACAGCACCCAGCTCCCTCACTCATGGGGGAAATTCCCAGGAAAACACAGCTCTAGCAGCAGGCTGGGCTTTAAAATCAGTCCCAGGAGGGTGGTGGAAGCCTCCCTTAGCCTTAAGGAAGCCCTGGTTAGCTTTTTTTGCTCATGGCTGGTTCCTCTCTGTGTGGGAGGTGGCCCCCAAGCCCTCATCCCCACCTGGATGTTCCCTGGACTGTGGCTGTAAGGCTGGGGACGGGTGAAAAAATACAGCAACACAGGCTGCATTCAGAAAGCAGAAGAAGTGATTTATTGCAGAATTAGACACATTTTTATAGACTGGTTCACAGAACCAAGGATAGAATTAAGCTCATTGGTCCAAGGAAGGTAACACTTTTTGTAAACATGCTTTTACCAAAACATCACGTTTTTCACACACTCCTCCTGCCCACAACACCAGGTGTTAAACTTTGTTATTAATTATTTCCCGTCTGTTTTCCTTTGAGTAGCTTGGGAAAACTCAAACTGCTTTTTTCCCTGACTCTCACCATCATCCACACTGCACTGCCATGGAAATTCTCTTCCAGCTGTGCTGGCAGAGCAGGCCCATGGGTTCTCTCTCATAAGGATGCTCCGTGGTGTCCCTGCAGGGCTGCTCCAGAGCAGCAGAGCTCCCAGCAGTGCTGCTGCAGCCTTGATTATTTGGGAATTGCTCCTTCCCCCCATGGCTGGGAGCTGCCATCCCCATCCCACCTGTAGTAATTCTGAACAAGTTTAGGCCACAGTGACATGTCTAAACAAGTCCAAACTGTAGTCTGTATCATATACCCCAGCCAAACTCTATTTAACTGTTTTTCTCCATATTTTACTTTCTAGTTGTTTTTCTGCATATTTCACTGTTTCCTCACACACTAAACTGTTTTTCTGTATATTCCTTCGTTTAAACCAACATGAGCCATTTTTAAGTGTTCTTCTGCAACTTGTTAAAACCCTTCAAAGTCACTAAAACATAAATTGTACTAAATCAAGAAAAAAAAAAAGCTAAAAAACAAACCACCAAAATTAATAGACCCAAAATAAAAGCAAACAGTAAAGTTCTAAACAACCACCAATCATGGTGCCTAAAAAGCTCATACAAGGCACGTAAACAGCATAAAAGCACCAATCAAAAAATGCGTGATCACTTAAACAGCAGTCTTAAAATATATAATTTAAGCTAAAAAGTAAACAATAAATCAGCTTCTGCATAATCCTATTAATTTACTGTCCAAAAGTCCTGTTTCTCCTGCACCCACCCGTCCCAGGATGTGCAGGGTCATGGGATGGACGTGAGGTCCTGCTGCGGGCACAAACACCAGGATGTCATTTCTGCCACTGCTCAGCACTTCGGGGACAGTTTACAGTAGAGCCAAGAAAACAGAAGGCAGGGAATTACCCACAGTTCCCCGTGTTGTGATTTTGTTCTTAATGGGTCATGTCAAGCCAATTTGTTCATCAGAGCTACATTTGCTCACAGTATTCCTGAGACCCAGGCCGAGATGAAGAGATCCAATTGTTTCCTTCCTCAGAGCTTTTGTCTTTTGCACACTTGCACATTTGCAGTCTGCAGGGCTCCATTTTCTTTGCTTCCACACGACTCTGGAACAGCAGTCAGTCCTTTTTAGGGCCGAATTATAAAACCAATGCATTTTAAAAAACAAAACCGACCCAAACCTCAGATTTGATGCAGGGATGCCAGGTTAGGGAAGCAGCAGAAGGGAGGTGGGGTCCCCTGCCCCACAGCAGCTCGGGGCTCTTACCTGTAGGAGACAAGCACTGCCTGTTGATCCCATCCCTCCACCCCAAAAATAGCCCTCACCACGTATACCCCTGCCTATCTGTGTGCCAGGATCCAACAAAATCCTGAGGAGGCAGGCAGCAAACAGGCTGCTAATCTGACATTTTAAGACGTCACATCAATACTTTTCGATATTTCAGATGGAAATGACTTGTCTTTGTGAAAGTTCGTTTACTTTTTAGAAGTAAAATGGAAATTTGGTTTTCTCTTTAAAGCTGGAAATCAAAGCGAAGCATTTATTTTTAGACTGAGCAACCTTTCCCTTTAGAAACACTTTTAAAAAATGGCTTCATGAAAAACATGCTCGATTTCATATTGCATAATGCCATAATACAAAAAATAAAAATACAAAAATTGATACGAAACACCAGCAGGTCATAGAATAAATGGAACAGAGCTGGTTAACTGTGAGATCCCCTAAAATTAGTTACCGTAATTTGACATTTTCATTGCTGATCAGGAAGTAAATTTGAAGTCAGTGCTGTTAAATTTGTGGATGATGAAGATAGCAGCGTGCAGGGCTTCACTCACTGCGCATTTGAATCCTTCCCAACCGGAATCCATCCGGAGGGGCTTTGGGCACACACAAATGCAGAGCCCTGTGCCTGTGTGCAGCACTGCAGGGCCATCCCCAGAGCCTGGAGCCTCACTGGAGGTGAGGAAGGGTTGGCAGCCCCGGGCACCACAGCTGGAGGGTCTGTGGCTCTGACACAAAGGGCTGGAGCAAGCTGTGTTATATAAACCAGAGCTCAGGACTGACTGGCCTCTGAACATGTCACTGACATGGGGAAACAGGCTCTGCCTCTGTTTGGGTTCCAAAATTTAGGGAGGAAGCTGAGAAATCGGAAGAATTTGAGGAAAGATGTTGAAAAGTGGTTCAAGGGCTGGCGCAGATGTTGTGCAGTGAGAAACCTCAATAGCTCAGATTATTTACTGCAGAGGAGGTGGCAAGGTAAATTATTTACAGTTCACCTCTGCAGAGGGGGAATGATGTGGGGAAAGGGCTTGGGAACCTCCTGGAGAAATCCAGAACAACCACAGAAACCTGAGAGCCAGATGAATTGAGATGTGAAATCACACGGGATGTTTCTGAGCTGGGAGGGTGCTGGAGCTGCTGGAATCATCATCTGTCTGAGCCAGATGAATTGAGATGTGAAATCACACGGGATGTTCCTGAGCTGGGAGTGTGCTGGAGCTGCTGGAATCAGCCACCAGCAGGAGTGGGGGGCACTTGGATGTTTCCTGCTGGTTCCAGCCCCAGGGATGAGTGATGCAAACACCAGATCCTGTGCACAGAGCGTGTGAGGAGGATAATTCCAGGCTCCTGAAACCCTCTGGGCTCCAAGGTGTGAGGGTTTCCCACCCTGGGAGCAGCTGGGGGAGGAGGTGAAGCCCTGGTTTAGCTGATTTCCATCAGCAGCAGATGTGGCGTGGCATTTGGAAGATTTGGTTTATATTTTAGCACCCATGAATAAGCACAGTAATGGCTGAGAGTGCAGGATGTGGGCTTGGAGAGAGACTGCACAGTCATCAAATAATTCTGTTTGGGAAGACACCTCAGGGTGTCTCAGTCCAGCTCAAAGCAGGGTCAGCTGTGAGATCACACCACACTGCTGAGCCCTCTGTCCACTCAGCAGCTTCAGGATGACACTGTCCCCAAAGGTTCAGCTCTGATCTGGAGTAACCCTCATCCCCCAAAGAGGAATTTCTCCTTGGTGGTGCCTTCAAAACCTCCTCTTTGCCCTGATCCCAGTGATCCCCTGGTGCTGGGTGTGCTGGCACTCTCCTGAGTGGCTGAACATGAGCTGGCTGTGGGTACAGGTGGGGCTCATGCTCCAAAAGCAGCCCGACCCCAAGCTGTAACAAAGCCTGGCTTATCTTACTGCTCCCATGAAGCTTTACTTAGACTCTGAGGCCACCCTTGTGCAGCAGCAGCCAAAGGGCTTCAAAGAGCACAAGCACTGCTGATTTTCAAGTTGTGGTGGATCTTGCCACAAGGACAGGGCAGGGCTGTGAACATCTGGTGGCTGAGGGATTTCATGGCTCCATCCCCACGAGTTCAGAGCACTTGGGGGGTCACATTTCCAGCCCATGCAGCCCTGTCTGCCACGTATATTTTGGGGTTAAAGCAAGAAGCTTGGCTGAGTTAACAAAACCATGGCCCTGAAAAGTAAGGGGTGAATATTTGAGTCTGACTCCCCTTCCTCTCTTCTCTCATTTCTGCTCTTCTCAGCCAGCACTTGGCAAGAGCAGCCCCCAGCCTCAGAGACGCTGTTCACCTCTCGGATCTGAATTTTGACTGAGAGTACTTAGAAAAGGGAGGTGCTCTGATCTTCAAGCTTGTTTTCAACTGCTGCTGTAGATCTTCTCTCTGGGAATTTTTAATACTGAGCTGCCCTGTTTACCCAGTCCCACCAGTCTGTACTGTGTGGTCTCCCCCTCCTGGTAAAAGGAGGCAGTTTTTAAAAAGCAAAACACTGTGTTTGGTGCATTTGACAAAGGTGCACAAGTCCCTCTCATGTCAGCCATGGAGATTACGTGGTGCAAGTCAAGGCTGGATGGGCCACGCCTCACCTTTTTCTCCTGAATTCTAGCCAGAAGTGGGAGTTCCGGCCAATTTTTCCTCTTCTTCAGGGGACTGTATTGCCAAGCTCAGCTGAAGAAGGGAAGTAAATCAGCAGGGAGAGGCTAGGCTTGGTGTGGGCTTTCTTTTGGACCCTTTTCCAAATCACCTCAGTGGCATTGGAGGTGTCATCTGGTGCAGCCTGTCAGCTCAGCTCTGCCTGTGTGCTCCTTCCTCCCTGCAGATGGTTACACGGTGGATGACATTGTCTTCTTCTGGCAAGGGAATGACTCTGCTGTCACAGGGATGGAGGTGCTGGAGCTGCCCCAGTTCACCATCATCGAGCAGAGGCTGGTCAGCAGGGAAGTGGTCTTCACCACTGGTGAGTGTCTGGGGAAGGGATGCATGCAATGGGCAAACCTGCTGAACTGGTCTGAATCCCTGATTCAGCTGCTGGGGCACTAACTTAGGATCTGGGCTTCACCTTGGGGCTCCTCTAAAGAAACTGTTTTCTGCACCTTTTACTTTTTTTTTTTTTTTTTGGTCTACTTCTACTTCTCTTCAAAGACTTTCAGGATCATTTTCTTTGCTGCAATTGTTCCCATTTCTCAGTCAAAATAATGACTGAGCTCAGAACCTCTTCAGAAGGTTCTCAGCCTTCATCTGATTTTTATGTGGTTTACATCTGGGTCTCAAAGCTAATGTAGGTGCAATAGTAAGAAAAGAATATATCCACTGTGAAGCAAGTGGGCTATGAAATGATGCAAACCCATCTGTACATGGCATTAAAAAGGTTTGGAGAGAATACCTGGGACGGTTCAGATGCTGCCAGCTGCAAAGTTGGAGGGGGTTGGAATTTGGTTGCTCATCTGAGGTGGAATTCACTGCCAAATTAGCACAGTGCACACCTGTCAAAAAAAAAATTGTGAAATATTGTGTTCAAGCCATACAAGTGGCACATGGTGGTAAGAGAACAATACCTCCTTTATCCCAGTCTAAATCCTTGATGGTTTAAAACTGCAGTTTTCTTGTTACTTTTGCTGCCAACCAGGATTACACCCATGTTTCAGGCTCCTGTGTTGCCTGAGGGACAGAGTTGGGGAGGAGGAATGACTTGGACTTTGTCTCACAGCAGTGAAAGAGGCAAGGCTTTGTCCCTGTCAAAATTAGCCTGCTCCAGTGGAAGGACTGTAAAAAGTATTTATTGTCCTCACTATCCTCATTAGGTTTGCTAAAAAATTAGGAGAAAGTTGCAACAACTTGAAAATAATGAAAAAGAGACCTTCAGATTAACTAACAGTACTCTATTTGCATATGAATTTGCCCAGTTCGACCATAATCCATTTTTAGAACAGCATGGGAAAAATATGATTCAGATCTTCATTGCTGTTTGGAGGCAGAGCTGGCACATGAAACATTGGAAAATCATCTTGTGGCACCCAAATATAGGGTTAAAGTCTCCTGTGTAAGCCTCCATCATATTGGCTGGCACCATAATAGCAATTGCAGCTCTGAACAGCCATTCTCCCATGATGGCTGATATAATAATGTGACTTTTGCAGAGTTTCCTTTCTTCTTAATACTCTGGGACAACTGTGCAGATTCTGAAGAAACCCCTTGCAAAAACTGACCAGTCTGCAAAACCAGCTGCAGAAAACAGGAGATTCCTCATTTTTCCTGCCTCTTGAGAACTTCTTCCAAATAAAACTTCAGCTCCTAATCTAAGTTCTTAGCACAAAGACAGCCTTGCCCTCCTCTCAAACCACATCCTCCTTTAATGTCTCATTGGCAGGTTCGTATCTGCGCTTATCCCTGAGTTTCCGCATTAAGAGGAACATTGGTTACTTCATCCTGCAGACCTACATGCCATCCATCCTCATCACCATCCTGTCCTGGGTCTCCTTCTGGATCAATTATGATGCTTCAGCTGCACGAGTGGCACTGGGTATGGACATTTTAATTATATTTTGGAGGTGTTTTCTTGAGGGACATCAGCTGTAACAAAGAAAATCCCTTTTCTTTATGAGGTAGTAATTAAGCAAGACTATCAAAGTTATTATTCCAAATGGACATAATTTTTTTTTTCTGAGAAAAACTTTCAATTTTCAATCAGAAGAGTTACTTTTGTGTGTGTGTGTTTGGTTGGGTTTTTGGTTTCGTTTTTTCTGCTGCTTTTTTTTTTTTTTTTTCCCTATTAGTATTTCCCAAACAGGACTGTTTTAGTTGAATCAGTAAAAGTCCTACCAAAAATTTTCTGGGTATGAGTTTAAACTCTCTAAACAAAAATGTAGATGGTCACTGATTCTCGAGTATGTGGGACCCAGATATGCCATGAGCCCCTTCACTCTGGTTTGCACTGGTTTTCTTCAGAAGAGAAATCTGGGCACCTCTTTGTCAGCAGGTGGGCCTGGAGTGGTCAGTTGGGTGATTAATGCTGAGCCAAAAAGTTGTATAGGAATAGTTAAAAGATGAAAGAAATGAAAGAAGGGGAATTACACATTTTTCTGATGGCTCAGGCTCATACAGACACTCTCTGCAGATGGAGACCTTCATGGCCAAGACAAATGTGGGACAGCAGTTAAAAAGTCCAAGCTCTTCTTTGGCACATGCTCCCCTAAATAGGAATGGTTTCCTATAAGAGGGGGAAAAAATGAGGTCTTTTAAGCAACAGAAGGGAAGTGGGGGTGGATGGCAGATGAGGGTTTTGAAGGAGGAACAGGAGAAAGGGGGGATGGCTGGCATTTGAGAATGGGGCTGTGCAACATGAGGGAAAGTTCAGAGGCAATGGAGAGGTAAGGAGGGAGCAGGGCTGGATCTGTGAGTGGGACAAGGCTCAGAGAGGCAGCACAGCTCAGGTAGAGGCTGGATCTTACAGCAAAGCTTGGGGGCTTCAAGTAGCTCCAGGAGAAAGAGTTTGATAAAATTCAGAGGAGGGGTGGGCTGTACAAAGGTATAAAAGAGGTGATTTGGCTTCGCCTGCTTGGAGAGGCTGGAGCAGGGAGGGAAGAAGAAGAACTTGGTAAATTAAAAGGGTAAGTTGCATTGACAGGATTATAATCAGAGAGAGAAGAAAAAGAGACCATGGCAGACATTGTGGAAGCACAAGCAAAAGGGTGGATGTGAGATGCACAGCTGTTGATTTCTGCTGACATCTGGACTCAAGGGAGAAGACAGAAGAAAAACATTGTAGATCAAAACGGCAACAGCTCTCCCTAAACTATTCCTGACAGTTCTTGACCTAACCTATCCATAAAAAGCTCCAAAAAAAGAAACTCCACAGCCTCCTCTGGTCACTTTCTCTCCAGATTTACCTGCTCACACAGTCAAAGAGCTCCTCTTTGCCCTAAGTCTCCATTGCAATTTGTCCACTTCTTAATGGAGACATGGAGAGCATTCCATTCTCCCTTTCTTTGCCTCAGATTTCTGTATATTTAGACTACTGCCTAAATATAGACCATATTGTGTGCATATAAATATATCTGCCTTCTGTTTACCCAACGGAAGGCTGATGGTTCTTTCAGCCTTTTATCAAGAATGACACCAAAGACAGAGAGAGGGTGAAGGGGAAACAGGACAAGCAGAGGTCCAGGGTGCACAGAGAGCCATCACTGTAGAGGTGGGGCTGTAATCACAAGAGCAAATTAAGGTCATGGAGATAATTAGAGCTGCCAACAAAAAGATGAGGAAAAAGGAGAAAAGAAGATCAGCAAGGTAGTAAGAACAGCTAGAGAAGCAGGAGAAGAAGACTAGGTTGAAGAGTTACCACCCCCAAAAGAAGTAGGAAGGGTCGTTGCCACCTTTTTGGAGCTGGCAGAAGATGGTCAAAGAGGCAAGTCTGAGGCCCCTCTGACAGTCCAGAGAAGGGAAGAGTCTGAGAAGAAGCTGAAACAGAGGACTGGAGCTGTGAGAGTAATCATAGTGAATCAGGGTTTTGGAACTGAGTAGATGGGGACAAAAGTGTTCACAAAATGCTTATTTAAAATGCAAGAAATGTGAGGAGGCCTAAAAAGGAGAGTGTGAGAACCATGGGAGGAATGTGTACAAGTGATAATTGATGTAATGAATGGTAAAGCTAGTGAGAGGAAGGTGGGAGCTGATGGGGTCAAGGACAGAAGCCTACGAGGCAGGCAAAAAAAAAAAGAGAGTGCCATGAAGAGGAAATCTCTTCACTCTTTCTCTAATTCACGGCATTGGAAAGACACAGCAACTCATAAACTTATGCCAAGGATGCTGAGGCATTCCACAGCACACAGTGAAGCCTGATGGGTTCATGAAGGAGAAAAAGGGGAGGAAAGGAGGTTAAAAAAGAGCAAAACTGAATGTTTCCTACCACACTGAGAGAAAGAGGGAAGATCAGGGGGGCTTAAAGAAACAGGGTCCAGAGAATGCTGATCCCCATCATGCTGGTGATACTCAGCTTTGATGCTCTCTCCAGCTGTTTGCAGCTGGTTCATTTTCTGCAGCAATTTGTAGTGGGCACGTGGGCTTAGGAAAACAACGGCTTCCGCCCCAGCAGCACTGCTCCCACCCCTCCTGAGGCTGTCCAGCTGGAAGGAGGGATGTGGGAGCTGAGAATGGCACTTGAGAAAACCATCCCACGTCAGTAACAGAGCACCTGCCCTCTCCTCATAGGGGTCACCACGGTGCTTACCATGACAACCATCAACACCCACCTGCGGGAGACGCTCCCCAAGATCCCCTACGTCAAGGCTATTGATGTTTATCTCATGGGCTGCTTCGTCTTTGTGTTCCTGGCACTCCTGGAGTACGCTTTTGTCAACTACATCTTCTTCGGGCGGGGGCCCCGGCAGCAGAAGAAGCAGAGCGAGCGCATCAGCAAGGCCAACAACGAGCGCCACCGTTACGAGGAGAAGAGGGTGAGAGAGCAGGTTTGTCCTCTCCTTTCGTTGTGGCACGAGAATTCAGGCTCTCCACAGGGCGAGCTGCAGAGCTCCTGGTGAGAGATGAGCTCCAGTTTCCCTTTTCTGGTGATTACTGGGAATTTTTCCCCCGTGATCATCCTCATCGAGTCTCATTGTGTGGGGCAGGTGTAGCCAAAAGCCCCTCTGTGAATTTTTGTCCTGTTGGCAGAATCACACTTCCCCCACTAAAAATTTGCTCTCAGCACAGGTGGCTGCTTCTTCCACCCCAACAGCAGAGGACAACCCTCAAATGCAGCAAGTTCAGACCCCACCATGGGTATTGTCACCAAACTCTGGGGAAGAAAGGAAACTCTCCAACACCATTAATGAGTTAGGCATTTCTTTATTCTGGCCAGGATGTGCTGTGGAAATCATTCCAATCACGTGTGACTTTTTACCAGAATTTTCATATGTTTATATGTTAAAAAAACCCAAAGAAATTCTCATTCTTTGGTTCTGCATTACAGAATTCTTAGTATTTGATCTCCTATTGGTTATTGATTCCTTCACCTTCAATGCTATTTTTGGTCCTCGTTCTTTGTCTCTCTTGTCAATCTTTTCCCAGATTTGGAACCTTCCAGGGGTTTAATATCTGTTAATGTCTCTCTATCTCCTGTGTATCTTTTGGCTACTTCCAGCCTGTAGATATTAAGCTCTCAGAGTCTAGGAATGTTCTTTTTGTTGATTGAGGCGTGACCTAGTGAGACTTAAACCCTTGGTGAGCAGAATCTTTTGAAGAGAAACTTCAATTTCCCTCCTCTTTGGCAAAGGCCAAACCCATGTCTACAGTTACTTGAAAAATGTACAAGTTATATAATTTCCAGCAGTATTTTCACCCAGAAATCCGTTCTGTGCACAGGGCACCCCAGTACCTCTGTGTCTGTGTCCCCCGCTCCAGGTCGACCCTTACGGTAACATCCTCCTCAGCACGCTGGAGATGAACAACGAGCTGCTGGCCACGGACATGATGAGCAGCGTGGGCGACTCCCGAAACTCTGTCATGTCCTTCGAAGGCTCGGCCATCCAGTTCCGCAAGCCTCTGGCCTCTCGGGATGGCTTCGGCCACCACCCCAGCCTGGACCGCCACGTGCCGCTGACCCACCACGCCGCCGCCCGCAACCGCGCCAACTGCCGCCTGCGCCGGCGGTCGTCCAAGCTGAAGCTCAAAATCCCGGATCTGACGGACGTCAGCACCATTGACAAGTGGTCACGGATCATTTTTCCGATCACTTTTGGATTCTTCAACCTTGTTTACTGGTTGTACTATGTAAATTGATGCCTGCGGCCTCCCGGAGAGATAATAGGGACAGACGCTCAGACAATGACACCACAGGAGTGTTGTGGTCTTTTGGGTTTGGGTTTTACTCTTTACTATCATTGTCATTTATTCCTATGGTTCATTAGATTTATTCTAAGCTTACTCTTCTCTTTTCAGCACATGTAGAACCACGGAGTGTGGGGAGGGGTAAGGGAGAGGAAGGTATGGGAGGGGGTTTGGTTTCAGGGAGGGATGTGTTTGTCTTGATTTTGGTTTCCCGCTGAAGGACTTAAACCATTGTAAAAAGAAAAAAACCAACAAAAACAACAAAAATCTATAAAAAAAAGAAAGAAAAAAAAGACAGAAAAAAAAGAAAAAAAAACACACAAAAAAAACCCAAAACCAAGAAAAGTTTAAAAAAAAAAAAAAAAAAGAGGGGGGAGATTTAAAGAAATTGAATCAAAAACTGATGGGGGCGATAGGTTATCTTTGGCTGTGCTCACTAATGCTCTATCCTCACTTCCATTTCACTACTGAATTGCATCTTTCACTTTTCAGTCTTATTATATCTTTTTTAATCTTTCTTCTGTCACTTCTCTTAACCCCTTCATGTTTATTCTTTCATGGATCCATGAGATGACGGGGTTTCATTCTCACGCTATGAGATTTTTCTTTTCTTTTTCTCTCTCTCCCTCTCTCTTGCTTACAAGCCTAAAAGAATCTTTTAAACCAACAAATAAAAAGAATATTTATTTTGGAAGAGCTGGGAAGGGGGGGGAGGACGAGGCAATTATTTGGGAGGGAAGGGGCAACGTGGGGTTTAGG
>JANRMJ010000026.1:5510574-5524024 GCA_025584955.1 Alethe diademata
GGAGGATGGGCTGTGGAAAAGATAAAGATGATTGCCCCAGCTGGTTTTAAAGCTGACCCATGAGCAGATAATGTGTGCCATGGAGATAAGGATCACTGCCCCACCTGGCTTCAACAGATGGTGAGAGAATCCACATTTCTGGCCACATCCTGTATTGCAACCCAAGACACCCTGGAATCCACAATTCAGAGAGGGGAATATGGCACAGGGGAAAAGCACTGGGAGTCAGCTGAGAGTCTCTGAAAATACAGCCCCAAATGCCAGATATTCCCCTGGCATTTCCCTGTTCCAGATGGAACAGGCAGCTCCCTCTCATCCTTCAGAGTGGGGGTTTTCCATGTTCACACCTTGCTTGCAGAGGTGACATCAGCTGTGAGCTGTTCCTCAGCTTTTGGGGGATGCTCAAAACCAGAATGGAGCTCCTGGTGACTGCTCAGTGTGTTCCTCACTGCATTTTCCCTCCAGGTTGCTGTGATGCTCCATGGCAAGGCACAGCTTTTGCTGGAAGCCTTTTATAGCTTTCTCTGGGTTTAAATCAGTCATCCAGATGATTAAAATAATTCTGATTTAGTCACATACCAAAAGGGGTCTAACCCAAAACAGCTGCTAGGACAGAACTTCACTGGTGGTGGAATTTGGGTTTGCAACTTGCTTCAGCTCATTTCCAAACCTGGAATTCATATTCAAATGTGTTTTCACCTCGTATTAAAGAAAACTAATAAAAATAAGACTATGAATGGGAAACACAGTAGAGGGAACACAGGGTGACCTCAGTACAAATATCAATTTATGATGTAAATCCACAGGGATCTCAGGAAGCCCAAGGAGTGGTGGTGCACAACCAGATCAGCAGAGACCATGCCTGGGAGGGGGGTCATGGTGCCCCTGCTTTGCTCCTTAGCTGAAGCTCAAGAAGAAAAACTGACTTTCATTCTCATTTCACTGCTTGCTCTGTGTTTTACTCACATTTTTAGATGAGCTAATCTAAAAAAGTGAAGGCTGCTCTCTCCAAACCCTCCTAGGTTTGCCCAGCAAAATGAGGTGGCATTCAAGACTCTCTGAGGCTGCCCGTGAGATTTTTTCCAGGTGTCCCTTTTGGGGGCATCTTTCCTTTCACTTTTTCCTTACTAAACCCACCAGCTACGTGTAAGATGCATTTTTCTACTTCTTAAACTCCAAAACAGACAACAGTTCTATTACTGGGTCTGGGGTGATAAGGCAGATACACCTGAGGGTTGATCCAGCTAGGAAGTTCCTGTTTTCAGGGGTGAAAGCAAATTTGCAGTTTGAAGTTACACAGTGAGTAAAAAGTATCTAACAGTGGAGTCACCTAAACTCATGACTGTACCTGAAAACAATAAGGTCATGGGTAATTGACTGCTTACATTTTAGAGAAAACAGAAAACAAAATAATTTCTGATGGAACTAGCTACTACTAAACTTCACTAAAAAAAAATTAAGACACTTCAGACATGCAAATGGTACATAATTCCTTATCTGTGACACAACTTCAGAATACATCCCTGGGAGTACCTGTTCAGCAGCCTGTGGCAAATGAAAAAGACAAAGAAAAACATTGCACTGGGAGTCATTAATTGAATTAATTAACCTAGTGACATTGTCATAGGAAGAATTTATCTGGCAACCAGCAGGAGCAGATCTCCAATCATTTCACCATGGCTAACAGATTAACACTCACAGCAGCCCCTGGCAGCTGGCTGTGAACATTGCAAATTATCAGAAATTAATTAGCCAAATGCTGTGCACCCATGTGGATATTTTTGGGTTTAAGTAAAGATTATGAAGCCAATAGCTCATCTGATGATTTATTGAGAGGAAACATCTTTGTTTGAACAAATAGGTTGAAGCATGGTTTTCTAATGGGAAAAAGAGGGGGGGGGAAAGTGGCGGGGGAACTTACAGCAAAACCATAGTTACAAAAGCCAAACACTTGTAAACAGGAATTAAACAATCCCCTCTGAAAAAAGGGATATATACAAATTAATTCAGAAAAGTCTATTATTTTTTGAGAATAGAAATTATTCTTTTTGCGTACTTTACAGAATAATTACGTTTCCTCGTCCAATCTATTAAGCTGGGATTCAAATACTCAGAATTTCTGCAAGACAGCTTTGTTCATCCAGATGTTAATGGTTGTATCACACATGAAAAACTGAATTATTAGGAAACTGAGAGAGCAACATGAAGTTTAACCTTAATTTTTTTCTGCAACCTCTTGTCAGAGTAACAGGCAACATAACCAAAGCACTTTGGAAAGACTCTTTTTGATACTCCAGTTCTTCTTAGGACTAGCCAAGGACTTGTCTAAAATAAAGTCTTAATCTCCATATGATTTAACCAAAAGTAAAATAGATTCATTCTCACAGTTGGGTTTCAACCATCCCCTTCAAAAACTCTATTACTTCCACCTTACAGTGTTTTGTTTGATTTTTATTTAAGTGGACTTGGAAAACTCCAGGAAGAAGGTTTTAAACATGCAAAATCAACCCTTAACCATCAATTGGGAAGTGCAGTGTACCTGTATTTAAGAATATCAATAACCCATGTATTTGGAAGTAAACACAGAATACAAACAGTAACAAACTTAGCCCAGGAATGCAGAGATTCACCTGGACACAGAGCTGCTGAGAGGGGAAAAGGGGACCAGGGGGGAAAGAAAAGGAAAGCAGAAGGATTAGAGTGGAAAAGGTCTGGAAGCACAGAGGGGATGTTGCTGACACTCAGTCCTGAGGCTCTGGGAAGATGATCCCAGGTTTGAAATAATATCTGGTGAGACACCCCCGGGGAAGCACCCGTGGCCAGGTCATCATTCCAGGCTAATGTGGTGCTCTGCTCCTGGGAGCTGCAGGCTCACAGGCTCAGATTTCCAGTCCCCTGGGGGAGAGGAGGCTGAGAGAGCCTTTCTGAGGAAAAGGGAGTCGGGAAGGGGCAGCAGATGTGGGTTGGAACCCTGAAACCTGGGGGTTTTGAGCTTTCTGTGCTTTCTGGCACTGACCCCCTGGAGAACACTGCTTTCGACCTGGGGCCTTGGAGAAGGCTTCCAAATTTGAGTGATGAAGTTAAAGCCACGGGTGTGTAGTTAAATAAAACTGTGTGATTTCACATGGTGAAGGGTTTTAAACGTGAGGTTTTTGTAATGTAGTTATAGGTATGGGACATGATGGAGGATATTGGGTGGTGTCTCTTTCAGTGCTCATCTTCCTTCTTCTTCATGGTTTCAGGCAGTAGTTTTTGGTTGGACAGTTAGTGCCACACTGAGGGTCATGGAAATTTAGTTATTGGGTTAAAAGTACAAATAATATAGGTGTTAATTCTCTATTGGACTGTTTAGCTTTAAGAGATTTTGTAGGAGCTGGATCTTCTTCCATTTTGCTCATTTCTAGCTGGTAGCTGGAAGTGTTGCTGAACTTCCTGTACTTTTTGATAAGATTTAATGAATAACCAAGCCCAAACATGATAAAATCCATTTCCTTCAAGCATTTGTTAATCCTGTCTCTGAGTAAAAGCAACAAGACTGAAACAAACCACTAGTTAAGTGGTGCAAGCTCCCACTGCTGTTAGATGTGGATGTGGAGCTGTCCAAACACATCTGGGGCAGGACAAGGGGAAGGGTGTGTGATGCTCTGCCTGCTCTCAGTGAATTATCCCAAAAATTATCCCAAAACTAAGGAGCACCAGCCCCACCTTGGCCAAGCTATCCCCCACCAAGCTCCTAATCACAGGTGTGGAATTGCTTAGGTTGGAAAAGACCTCTGAGGTCACCAAGTCCAAGCATCAGCCCTGCACCAGCACTGTGCTCACCATTCAGCCACATCCTCCACACGTTCCTTGAACCCCTCCAGGGATGGTGACTCCACTGAACTCCCTGTTCAATGCTTGACAGCTCTTTCCACAAAGACATTTTTTCCTGATTTGCAACCTAAACCTCTCCTAGCACAACTTGAGGCTGTTTTCCTTACTCATGACCAGTGAGAAGATGTCGCTGGATGCTGCTGGGAACCAGGGAAAAAGCAGCCTTGAGGCCTTGCCTTTCTCAGGCCTTTACAAGGTCAAGAAATTATAACAATGATTATGTACCTGCAGGGTGCATGAGAGATGTGATGTTTTGCAGAAGTATGTTTTGAGAGAGGTGTTGCCTTCTTGGACCAATGAGTCTTTGCTATTATTTTTTGCACAAACTACCCTTTATATGTGTGTAGTGTTTCTTTAGATAAAGCTCTCTTTTGCTTCTCCACTGCATGAGGAACTATGTTGCATTATTCTTTTCGTCGCTCTTATAGCCTTAAAATGCAACAAGAAGAGACTGACACTCACAGGCACCAACCCAGCACACTCATTTGTGCTTGGTTGAATATAAAAACTCCTCTATACAGGAAATTGGAGGTCTCCAATGTTCCATTCTGCACAGGAACAACGCTTCCATCACAGAAACTCCTCTAGAGCAGAAAGCTCTGTGCCAACACCTACCCAAAATTAGGGATGTTCTGCCAATTTTGCTTATTCCTTGTTTGCCCAGCTCCCTGGCAGGTTACAGAAAATGTGCAGGCAGCTGAGGAGCCCTGCCTGGAGAACAGGTCACACCGAGAAACCTGAAACTCTCAGACATCACCAGTTTTCAGTGCAGCTAAAGCAGATTTAAAAGCCTGTTGTTTTCCAGTGTATTCCCATTCCTCTGCTAGGGGATGTCCAGGCACTTGTTAACATGTGTACTGCTCTAATTTTAAACAGCTGCTTCTCCTCCTGTGCTTGGCAGGAGTCTGAGGGGATAAATACTGCAGAAGTAAAATAAAAGGCAGCTTCTTGAAAGCTGATACCTCAGTTTCTTGCTTCTTGAGAAGCCACTTTATCACAGCATGGATCTGGCTGTCACATGGCAAAAAACACCTACTCAGGGACGTACAATTAAATGCCTAAAACCACATTCATGCAACAAAAAAAAGCAAAAGCCTTCATTTTTTTGAGTGTTGATTTCTGATTACCTGGTTGTAGAAACCAAACTTTATACCACTATATGTATTTATATATCACACCCTTATATTTTCCTGCATATAAATTGTTGCCTGCTTAACTCCACTGAGAAAGAAAGAGAAGTGGTTAAAAAGAATAAGATGGCTAAATAGAAAAACATTGAGAACTTAGTAATGGGATAATTTTCTTAGGACCTTCAGCTATTCTTCAGCTATTTTTTACTATTATATCTTACCTTGTTTGAATTCTCACAGACCACTTTCAGTGATTTCTCCTATAGGGCTGTCATAATGTCCAAACTACATATATAATACAATTTTTAAATGAAGCCATCAATTATTAAATGAAAAAAAGGAAAAAAAAAAAAGGAAAAAAAAAAAGGAAAAAAGAGAAAACAGCATTGCAAAACCAAGCTGCAGCTGGACTCTTCTTTCCGTAAACTTGTTGGACATTTCTAATTATAAAGTACTCCAAGGAAAGTGAAAAACATCCCTACTCTAAGCAGGTGTATCAGGATTTACAAGGGGTTTTTTGGCTGCAATCTTTGTGTGTGGAAGCTCGGGCAAAGCAGCAGTGGAAGAAGCCTGGGGTTCATCCTGAGAATAACTTTGGAATCCCTGTGAAAATTTTGTGTCTCATTGTAAAGGTGGTATTTGCACCACTTAATTAGTGGCTTGTCTTCATTTTCTTTTCTCTTCACTCAGAGTCAGGATTTAAAACACAAAGGAGATTAATTTTCTCGTGTTTGGGCTTGGTTGTTTATTAAATTTTATCTGAAGTACAGAGAGTTCTGCAACTCTTTTAGCTACCAGCTAAAAGCGAGCAAAATGGAGGTGAATTGAGTTAGTTACAAGGTCTTTTAAAGTTAAACAGTTTAATAGAGAATTAATACCTATATTATTTATACTTTTGACCCAATAACCAAACTTCTGTGACCTTCTGTGCAGAACCAATTATCCAACCAGAAACTACTACTTGAAATCATGAAGAAGAAAGAAGACAGGAAGAAATAACACCCAAAATCCTCCATTTTGTCTCATTATTATATTCTAAAATCCTCCATTTTGTCTCATTATTATATTCTAAAATCCTTAATTTTAAAACTCTTCACCATGGGAAATTATATACTTTTATTTTAACTACACACCGATGATTTTAACTCCATCACTCAAATTTGGAAGCCTTCTCCAAGGGCTCAGGTCAAAAGCAGTGTTCTCCTGGGGGGCAGTGCCAGACAGCACAGAAAGCTCAAAAAACCCAGGTTTCAGGGATCCAACATCTCATGTCCTGAGCATGGCACTGAGCCAGAATTAAAGAGAACAACTCTGCTGGAAGAGGAGCCTTTCTCCTTAGGTGTGTGAAATATAGGGATGTGCATTTTCTAGTTTTTTTTTGGTTGGTTTGTTTGGTTTTTTTTTTTGCCAAAACTGTGCTTTCAAAAAGAAGAAATCTCCAGCATGCACAATACAAAGTTACTCAGGTGTCTGATTTCTTTAGCAGATCCTGTCTGAAGCCCTCCTGAGCTCCGTGTATGTTTGTTCCTACATCACAAATGCATCCCTTCAGCTCCTCACACCCAAACAGAAAAAATATCCCTGTGAAAAATGAGGTTTGCTTTCTTGGCAGATTTTAAAAGGCTTAATAAAAGACAATAAGAGACAAACATAAAGCAAAAGTTTATAACAGCTGGGTGCTCAGCATTCAGCCACACCTGCTGCTTTGGAAACACCCCTTAAATTCATCAGCTCATTGCGTATTTATAGACCTATCAAACATTTTCAAACTTTCTTATAAACTATTTTCCTTATTCCAAGAACTGTGTTACATGGCCAGACTCCCTTGAGTCTGCCTTTTTAGAGCATGTGTGTTTCTTGGCTGTGGTTTTAATTTGTTAATTAAATTTTTTATTCTTATTTTTCTTATCACTTTTAATTTGGGCTGTGGTCTTCAATTTCTATAGATGGTTGGTGTTGGTAACTGGTATATCAGTGCAGGTGTCTTCACTGGGTGTTATCCAGCTAACAGGTAGTTTTTTTACTACAAGGACACTTTGTCAGCCTATGTTGCTCCTAAAACTATATCTTAAAAACCATTTCAACACCACACATACAGTATCCACCTTACTATTTGCAAAAAGCCAATACCATAATATGTATTTATAGCACTCCCAAGGGATTCCTCCATGAAAAGACTGCAAAACCCACTCTCTGCCCAAGTTTTATTGCGCCCACACGACAATAGCTCATGTTTTTTCTACATCAGGAAACCTTTTCATGTGTTTTTTTCCTCCCCCTTCCCATTATCAAACAAAACCTGGGGAAACGCCGCCGCTTTGACCAGAAATTTTCAGAGAAGAAAAAAAAAAAATATATGTTTTTTTGCTCTGCCGCACTTTCCTGGGTGACTTGTCACGTCAAATAGTGTCAGTCACATCTGATGAGGTGGCTCTGGGGCTGCTGGGCATGAGGCTCTTCCCAAAAAGCTTAACCCTTCCTGCTCACCCAGCCGCACCCTCCCGTGCCACCACAGGGGAGCCACCCACCCCAAGGGGGGAAAAAAAATCAGCATTTCTAGAAATGAGTGTTGGACTTGGTGTTGACACACCAGGCAGCAGCTTGGCGCCTCTTGTAAAAACTATTCTCAGTACATTCTTCATTTTTCCATAAATCTGGAATATTTTGCTCAAAATTCCCATGGAGCAGATAGAGCAGATTGTTTATTTATATAATTAATCCAGTTTTCCAGCTTGCAGGGTTGAGTACAGAGCTGATACACTGCATTTTCTGTTGAGGAGTTATTGGCAATGCTCATTTTCATCTGCAGCTACTGAGGCTCTAGAACTGAAACAGCAGCAGGCAGCTCATGGAAAAACAACTCACACTTGTTTTACCAAAGCATTTTTTCTGCCTAAATATGATGTTTTAGTAAAATATTAATTGGATGATGAAAAATTTGGAAGCAGGCCACATCAGGGTTATTTCCCCCTTTTATTTAAACACATTGATGAGACAGAGCTGCTCTGAGATAAGGAGAAACTTTTCCCATCAGATTTTGAAGGTAATTTACTGCTTATTAAATTCAGGCAGTATACACATGGTATTACCCCTCACAGATATCTGCTTTCTTGAACAAAAGCTGCTCCAGATACCTACTTAGATACAACCTAACAACAGAGAAATAACTGTGCTGCATTACACTAATGCAATGTTTTACCCGTAGTCTTTAACACATTTCAACATTAGCTGTTATCATATCAGAAAGTAATATTATTTTCTTGCTTTGCATCCTGATTAGATCTCAAAATAAAAACCCCAAACCACACACTGTTTATCTGTACAATCTTCATTTTAGCTATTTTACCTATTTAAAAATAATCCATCAGTAAGAAAAGGGATTTTTTTTTTTTGTCTTAATGGTTCTGATTTTTAGAGTTTCATTAGCCATGTGTGGAAATACAAAATCAGGAGTCTAAAAAAATGAGTAGGAAATGCTCCCAGAAGAGTCAAACAACACATCCCCAACTAAACACAGAGGAACAAGGAAGGCATCAGCCCAAAGCTGATCACCAAAGGTTTGTCTACAACTTGCAATGTCACACCAGCTCAAAATCAACAATTTTATGGCCAGCTGTTGATGAAAAGTGTTTGTATGTCTGTGATGTTTATAGGTGCTGCCTTGATTAATAAACCAGACCAATAAATGCAAAAATTGTGTCACTGGATGGATTAAATGCTGGTTAAATAATGCATTTCCACATGCAACTCTAAATAGAAATCATGTTTAGCAGCTGGTTCAAGTGCAGTCCCTAAGAGTCTGCTCTCTGCTGCTTCATATTTCTATCAATGACTCAGGGAAAAAAAAGCAAACATAAAAACATCACTGATAAATAGAGAGAGGGGGAATGTTAACTAAAAAAGACCAGACCAGCAATACAAAGTAAGTTGGATGGCTTGGTAAATTAAGCATAAATATGAGCAAATACACATCTCAGGAGAGCTAAATGTGAAACCTAGAAATGAAATATGCAGGCCACAATAGCAGGCTGAGGAATCTGCCTGGGGGACTGGAAGCTTTGAAATAAATCTGTGGGGTTGTGGATGAAAATTAGTGTCCTCATAATAAGGTGGCCCCAAGTCTGGGAAAAAAAATAAAGCTCATATTCGAGATAACTGGACAAAACACCCACTCTTAGAACAATCTATGTACAATGCTATTGATCATAAGCTTCAGTTTGTCCCTTACAGCAAAAAAAATCACAGAATAACAGAATAATTTGGGTTGGCAAAGACCTTCAAGATCAGCAAGCCCAACCTGTGACCAGTCACCACCTTTGTCACCACTGAGTGCCACACCCAGGTGTTCCTTGGACACTTCCAGGGATGGGAACCCCAAACCTCCCTGGGCAGCCCCTCCCAAAGTTTAACAGCCCTTTCTGTGCAGAAATTCCTCCTAGTGTCCAAGAAATGCTGAAAAAGAAAAAGAGAGAGAGAACATCTTCACCTCTACAGGAGCTGCACAAAGGGCTCAGAGCAGCTGTTCCCAGTGGGAAGGGGAATCCTGGAACAAAACTTCAGTTTGTCCCTTACAGCCACAAGTTGACAAAAAAAAAAAAAAATCACAGAATAACAGAATAATTTGGGTTGGCAAAGACCTTCAGGATCAGCAAGCCCAACCTGTGACCAGCCACCACCTTTGTCACCGCTGAGGGCCACATCCAGGTGCTCCTTGGACACCTCCAGGGATGGGGACCCCAAAAGTAAACACTGAGACACCACTGCCATCATGGCTGCACTGGTGTAGAGGAGAACAGAAGACTTTTCAATGAGGAGATTTATTAATCTCTTTTCAGATAATAAGTTGCATTCTGTTGTTAAAATCCAACCCAGTTTTTTACACCTGTGGAATTCCTTCAGCTCTGCTGGGAGGACATGATTGAAAACCACCCACTAAAAGCCTTTACCTGCATTTATTTTGCTATTGTGACATGAGAGGAGCCCAGGGGTTATCCCAGCACTGAGCCATTTGAAGTAAAACCTGCTGCAGCCTTCTGAGGTTTGAAAGGAGACACTGCCTGATCAACAGTTCAATCCCACCACTGCATCATTCCCTTATTTGCTTGCATTCCTCAGCTCCCATTATTTATTTGCTCCCATTCCTTGTTCAGGACTGAGGAGCTGTGAGCAGGCAGCCTCCTCTGCAACTGCAACCTGAGAGGAAACAGACCCTGCATGATAAATTCCCACCTGCATCAAACACTCTTATCTTCTTCCCATTTCTTGTGCCCTCTCCCACTCACCTGGAACTGAACACTTCCCCTTTGTTTTATCTTATCTTGGAAACAAGGAAATGCCACGAGTTACATGTCAATATGACCTCTGTGAACTAGGAAAAAGCTGTCTAATGTAATGCCTTGTGGCTCCATTAAACCAGTTAAAGATGCAGCTTGAATTCTGGCAGTGCTGGGAAAAGAAAATATGCTTTAGGCTGTGAGTTTGAAAAATGTAAGGAGATTTGGGATAAAGAGATCCTTCAGAAGATGAGATTACATAGAAGTTGCCCACAATTAGCTTTAAACTCTTTTTTTCCCATTCATTGAATATTTTAACTTTGTATATATTTCATGGATTAAATTGAAAATGTTAGCATTTTAGGCAACCTGAAGGTTAACTGGGGAAACTGGAGTGATCTCTAAGAAAATGGTCAGGAATTTTCTTTCCATAGCTTAGCAATCAGGAAAGCAATAAGCAAGAAAAAGCATCTGTATTTTTGAGATTTTCTTTGCTTTGTCAATGTACAAATTCCTTCCCCATGGGAACTGAGTTTTCCTTTCACCTCTTCTCTTACAATGCCACATCAGACTATACTTTTTGACCAGGAGAAGCTGAGGTGCATGAATACTTTAATACACATTAATGCATTAATAAACCCTTTTCTAGGCCAAAGCCCAGGGTCCCATTCTGAGCATCCCACACTGACCATGTGCAGTGTTTAGCAGAGCAGGTCTGTGCTGAAATCCTTGGATTCTCCCCAATGACATCAGAAATGCTTGTGCAGTCCCTGGATTGTGCAGAATAAAATTAGGAAAGGGTTGCCTGGGAAGTTCTGCTCTCCTGCAGCTGGTTCTTAGCTGTGAGAGGCACCAGCACCAGAGCAGCACTGCCTGAAGCCAAGGCTGAGCACCCAGATGAACTTTCTGATTTACACCCCTACCCACCAGAAGAGTTTCCTGATGCTGTGGAGGTAGAAAAAGTCACTTTTCATTACAACATTAAGCTAAGCAAAGTCAAACAGACCTCAGAAACCTCTTGAGATCTTTGGAGAATGAAGACAATGTTCCTGCATGAATCTTATCTTACTGATGTTCAGACTTATCTGAAGACAGATGACAATAAATATATGCCAAGCACATAAATACATTTTCACTGGCCAAATTTCCACACACGCAACCTCTGCAGCACGATGCATTATTTTGGTGGGGGATGCCATCTCAGTAAAGAGATAAGCTGGTGTGAACTTTTGTGTGGGCACCTTTATAACGACCTCACACACCAGACCAGGTTTTCTGCCTTTCCTATAAGGGAAAAGCTGCAGTGAGTGCTTGCAGTGACATTTTTGGTCCCTGGCAGTAGCACTGTGACAGTGCTGGGGTTTAGGAGAGCAGGGTGATTTCAGGGTGCACTGCAGCAGTGTCAGCAAGGTTTGAGAGAAAGTTTGACCACCTTTAACTGCAGTCGCCTTTGGTTTCAGTCTGACTCATACAGGAAAATAATTAGCAAAAAGGGCATAATGTAACAGAGGCATTTGCAGATTACCTGAAAATGGTTTGTATTTCTTAATTCCCACCCCACAGGTGAGGTCAAGAAGCCACTTCCCTGTGGGCCTGTCTGAGTGCAGAGAGGATCTGCAGCCACTGCTCGGCCACATCTGGAGATACTTGATCCTGCATGAAAAGAATTGGTGAATTTGATGAATGCTTTGCTGAGATGAAACCTGGAAGCCCTCAGGTGTGGCAACAAGATGCACTGGCAGATATCCCAGAGAAATACAGATCCTGCTCCATCAGATGACATTAAACTGGATTTATATTTCTCCAGCTTCATCTTAAGTCCGAGGGAAAAGTAACACATTTACTGCTCTGAATGCAGAGGGACAGCACCCACAAATCCCCCTCCTCACCCTCCCAGTATGAGGAACTTCTCTAAGAGTGGAAGGCAGTCCTGATTCTACAGCCAGCATCCTGCAATTGCTAGCAAGTGAAGGAAATTTCTCCAGGAAAGACAAGGTGGAGTGAGAATCACCAGCTGGTAAATGAACTCATAGTGGGGCAGTAGGAAAATGCAGCGCCCTGAAAACAACCAACCCAACCAGACACTCTGGGAGCAAAGGGCTGCTTTGTGACATTGCCCCTGCCTGGGACATCTTCTCTGAACAATAAAAGGTGATAAATCACAGCTGGAAGAGAAGAGTTTGACTCCTGAGCAAGCCACTGAGCTTATCTGTGAGCAGATAAGGGGGACCCAGATTAATGAGATCACTGACTTTAGAGACAGGACTCAGGGAGAAGAACAGCAAAAGGTGCCAGGTTTCCTCCTCCTCTAGGTTACCACAGCAGGAAGGGCACAGAAGCAACAAATTTGACACAAACATTTTACTAAAAGAAAAAGATTCTCAATCAAATCCTTCATTCCCTACACTTTCATCAACAGTTTCAGACAGGGTATCTCTTGAGCCAGTTGTATAAAAAAAATTTATGTGAAAGACTGCATCCAGTGCAAAACACTGTGGGCAAGAAGGAACGAGCACATTAAAAGTCTTTCTGTACTCCCTCACTCTTTAAAGTTAAATTTAACTACCTTTAACACTACACATATAGCTCTTATTAATCTTATTTCTGTCCTCTGAAACAAATCACATGCATTACATTTTCTAAAACTTTATTCTGTGGAGCATCCTTGGTCTGGGAAAATGTTTTTGTGACATCAGCAGAAACAGAACAAGACTAATTATTCTGTATTAAAACTTCTTATATATTCCAAAAATCTTTTGAAATGGGAGAATACCTATCAGCCTCTATTTTAACAGGAAATTTTAGGGGAATATGAAAGGCATTTAGCTGCTCTGCAGAATGAGTAATTTGAAAAGCAATTACTCTGGAAGAAAATGCAGGTATTCCTTCTTGCTTCTCCCCCACACCAAGCAAGCACAGAAGGAAATGTTTTGAGAAAATTACTTTAATATTGCTATTCTTCTTGTAATAGAGGCCTTGTTACCAAGGCAGGAGTCAGAGCAGGGTGGCACTTTTCTGGGGCTGGCAGCTGAGGGCAGATTGATGTTTAACTCTGCAGAATGCTTGGTAAACTGGGAGAAGGGAAGTGTGAACCAAAACAAGGAAAGGGAGGTTATTGGTGTCCTGGTTTGAAGGACAGGTGTCTGCCAATAAAGGCAGAAGCTTCTCTTGGAA
>JANRMJ010000026.1:5526345-5538096 GCA_025584955.1 Alethe diademata
AATAATAATAATAATAATAATAATAATAATAATAATAATAATAATAATAATACACGTTTACTATTATAAATAAATAATTAAAAATTATAATGAATAATTAAATAATGATTAATTATTTAATTAGTAATTAAAATAAAACCACATAAAAGCATCCTAATAACTGGGCCTAGAGCAAGACATGAGCATCTTACTGAATATTAATCACTAGGAAACGTGTGCTCATCTCTGCCTTAAACCTTTCCTTGTTTAAAACAATTAATCAGCCCACTCTGCCTGTGTCAGGCATTGCTTCACTTTCTTATTTTTGTCATTTCTGACAGAAACCCTTCTGCCTGAGGATGTGTCCTACACCAAAACTGGTGTTCAGAAGTGAATCCCACTTCCATTAGAAAGGGCAGAGCTGTGAGATCAGGGACATCACACAAATGCATCTTCAAGATCAATCAAATGTTTCTACAAAAGGGAATATGCAACTTAAAAAAAAAAAAAGAGAGAGAAATCTACTAATCGAGGGAAAATATTTTTGTTAACATTCACAAAGCTCGCTTGCATTTACATTTTACTTGTACTGAATCACTAAAAGGATTAGGAGGGCAGTCAATCAACGAGGAGGAAAAGCAAAGTTTATGCAGGGACTATTTTTAGATTTGCAAGCCCCATCACGAGGAAGCTCCCAGCCCTGGGCACAGCCACGAAAGCATTGAGGTTTTGCAAACGAGCCACAATCCAGATATTTTTTTTTAATTTTTTTTTCCAGCATGGCTATTTCTCCCTAGCTTTGTGGGGAAAATCAATATCTTGTTTTCAGATGTGTAAATGCAGTGGTCTCTCCAAAGTGCCCCGGTCAGTTTACCACACGTTCAGCAGCTGCTTCTTTCCAGGCTATCCCACGATTCCCAGCCTATGAGGAATGACAGGGCAATGATAAACTAATGTGCCCCCTCAGCTCTGTGCTCAGCCCATTGTTCAGGCAGCTGAGACCCTCTGCTTCTATTTGCTTTCTCCCACATACATTATTCAACAGCCCAGGAAAAGGCCAAGAACCTCTTTCATTCAGGAATTCTGTATTAAAATAATCAATTTTGAGCTGAAGCGGGGAAGGGAGGCTTGCTACAGGCCAGGCCTGTTAAATGAGCCACCAGCCCCTGCCATTTGCATTGGAATCATGCTATCATCAGGCAATATATTATTATATTTCTTATCCACAGGAGGAAGAAGAAACCTCAGAATACTTTTCTCTCTTTCTCTGCAAGAGCACTAATTATAGCAGCACCTTCCTATTTTGGCACTGTTCCCATTTATGAGGGTCTATATAATAGGCTAGATAGTCCACAATTTGATTTAGAAATTCTTAAGGAGGGAAGGGGATTCATAGTTTCACAACAGACAGAGAAGCTGGATGTTAAAATTAACTTAAAACACTTTTTTTTTTAATATGTTCCAACAGAGGGGGTCGAAGGCCTATTGTTCTGTGAAATGTTTTCCTGACATTAAAACTTATTTGGCTGTGCCAGAAGATGCCCAGCTCTGTTAAGTCATCAGCCACAAGACTTCCAAATGTAGCATTTCTCCTACCAGAAAGGGAACACACAGTGATAAAGGCAGGGCAAGCCATCATTGTTGCATATCATGGTTTTAGTATTTTTTAAACTATGGCTCATTTAGGGAGAATAAGACCACCACCTTCAGAAAAAGGTAAATGTGTCACTTCCACAGGCAAAGAGCAGCAACCTCCTGAAAAAAAGCCCTGAGCAGAGGCACAGCTTCTCATGGTACTGAATTTATTTATCAGGGCCAGCTCTGCTCAGCCACCTCTTCCCACTGCACTGCTGAGCTCTCAGTTTAATTTTTCCTCTCACATTTCTGCAGTCCTGCCCATTATTGCCAACAGCACTTTTGATTTCCTCTCACTTGGCATCCTGCAGGTCAAACACATAAAAGAAACACTGATGTCAACAGATGAGGAAGTATAAAAACCCCAGGCCCATGGCTGGGGGAGTTAATGGGAGGCCTCTTACTGCCTACAAATGTTATTGATCACTGATCCCTTCTGGGATGTTTCCCCTCCTATTCCAAGTGAGATATCACGATAGCTCCTTGTTATGAACCTTCCACCCACCCTTTGACATTTCTGCTAACCAAGGATTGCCACTGCTGTTTAAAAATGATTGATGGTTAGACTTCAGTGAGTAAAAGAAAACTTTGGTGAGTAAATTTTATATCTACTTTACCAGTAGCATCATCAGCCTTGTAAGCACAGGGGTGGTGAGTAACTAATTAAAGCTGGTGGTGAACAAGCTCTGCTTAACTTCATTAAAGCAGAAAAGCTGCACTAAAAGCCCCCAGAAGTTTCTACCCAGTGTCTTGGCTGTGAAATCAAACAAGAAATAAAAGTTTAGATGCTGTTTTCAAAAGTCTGAACTTTCATCTCAATGGGGGAGAGAAAATAAAGGTATTTTCCCCATTCTGATATCAGACAGAGGATTTTCTACCAGCCTGCTCTGATGCTGGCACCAAATCTACACATTTAGAGGTTGCTGTTCTGACAGAAAAATCCAACGAATGTTTGATGCTGGAAACACACAACCTAAAGTGGAAAAGGCTAAATGTACTGGGATTTGTGCTCATGAGTCACTTCCACAGCTCAGAATGCTCAGTGAGTGAATAAAACATTCCAGAAAGTGCCATGTACAGCATGAGGCATCCAGCCTCAAAGTGCTGATGATTTTTTGCCAGCCAATGAGCAGGGCCACAGAAATATTCAGACTTTTGTTTTGCACTCCGGAGAGTTTGGTTTCATAACCCTGCAAGAATTGTGCATGAGACTCACCTAGAGATGGGCCAGTAAAGCATTTCATTGTGTCCAGATTTTCCATGGGCTGAGCATACCAAGCCTTCTCATTTCCACTGTGCAAAGCAAATCAATCCCTGCTCTTGGCACTAGAATCTTAGAGGGTTGGAAATCATTGATATGACAGTGAGGAGGAAGAGAGGAGAATTTAAATCTCATGCCTTTGCACAAACTATTCACTTGGTAGAGCTGAGAGCTCAGAAGGACAGGGAAGAACCAATTTAGGGCAAGATAAAGAATATTTCAGTCCTTTCTCCTGCCAGGCCACGGTTTCAATGAGAAGGAAATTTGGAAGCAGCAGCAGCAAGACTTGTGGCAAACTGACTCAAACAGTGCAGATCAAGAGCTTCAATCCTGTCATCCATTACCATGAAATCTCTAAAATTAGTTCAGATTATCTAAAATATAGAACCCCAAACATTTCTAACACAAACAGCAAAGCTTATCCCAAGATGCACAAACAGTTTCAAATAAAAGCAAGCATGCAATTATTCCATGCTAAATTTACAGGCTAGAAAGCCTCAAAATTAAACCAGCCAGGGTAATAATATAATTAGGGGTAGAAAAAATGTTAGGAAGTGAGACTTTCTTGTACAACTTAGTATTTAAAAGAGAGAGATATCTCATGATGTGCCAAAATCTTGTGGCCACTGTAAGCCAAACTCTACCTTTCATTCTCTTCTAATGAACTGATTCAAAATGCACATTGATACAAAGAATGGAGTTCAAGAATCTATACAGGCAAACTACAGAGTTCTTTTTTGTGGTTATGTTTACCTTTTACAAGTGTCTCACTAAGTTAAATGCTTTAGCAACTGTGGGCAGCTTCAGTTCCTCATTATTAGATCTTTGAAGCAATTCTTCTCCAGCATTCAGCACGTGAATTTATTCTGCAATTTGCACTCAATGCCTGCAGTAAGCCCAACTTGTACAAAGACAAAATGCTGTCAACATTTATCTGCTGCTTTACACATGCCTGGAGCAGAGCAAAGGGAAAGTGGCAAGCATTTCTATTCCTGGACTCAAAACAAGCTGCATTCACTTAGTGCAGGATAAAAGGCAGAGTACAGAGATGAAAAAGTAAAGGGGAAGGGAAAGAGCAAGGAAAAAATAAGAGACAAGAAAAGAAAACTATGGGGGAGAAAAAAAAACTATTCAAAAAAGAAAGAAGGATAAAATCAAACACATGATCAAAGAGAAATAGAAGTCTAATTTGTAAAAATAAACTCAGAGTTGTGACAGGCTCCCAGGAGCAGGCAGAGCTCCCCAGGAGTGCTCAGAGGAGCCCAGACCTGTCCCCTGCCAGCCTGGGTGACAACAACCACCAGCAGTGACACACCAGAGCCACAGGCAGGAATTCTCCAAACCCAGCACAAGCCTCAGCTCCATCCTGAGCATCCAGGTAGGGGTAAGAAAGGATTGTCTGCAAATGGGCAGGAACAAACTTGCACAGAGAAAGAAATGTCGTAGTCAAACCTCTGAAAACGCTCCGAATTGCAGAGAAAATGTCTTGATATCTCCACAGCATAATGAAAAACATTTTTCTGGTACAGTTAGGAGGGAGAACCTCACAGAACGAGTAATTCAAAGATAAACCCTATAGGTCCTTGCAATTATGGCTGCTTCAAAGCACTTTTTTTTCTTGGAAATTGATGCCTATACTAAAAATCCTAACGGGGATGTACAGCTTCCTTTTGTTTTTCTGAAAAAATGGTCAAAACATTCTATTTCTATAAAGTAAAAGCAAATACAAATTCATAGAAAATCTCATCATTCTAGATTCCAAGACTGTAACTTTCTGTTATGTGCAGTGACAAAGGCAGAATTTTTGCACTAGCAGGAAATCCATTTTTATTGCTATCCTATTCCTTCCTCCCTTCCTTAAACAGATTTTGAAGGAGAGGAAAAGAAATAAACGCTGCTATGCACTGTGCTTGCAGATGAGCTGAATGGTGAATTACACCTCACCTCTTGGGAGGTGCCAGATCCCACTGGAGTCATCCAGCAGCACCAGCACTGGATGGTGCCCAGCACTTTGTTGGGAATATCCTTGGCAGGACTGACATGAGCTGTGTTGTGATAGCCCAGAGCTGCTCCAGAGCATCCTCAGAGCTGATTCCTTCTCATGGAGAGCACTTGGCAGGATGCAGCCTCAAAGCTGCCTGGCACATTGTGCCTTTTTTTGGGATTTTTCAAACCAGACCATGCGGGCAGCAGTGCTGCACCCCCAGAACAGGGGCAGAGGGAAATCAGGGAAATGCTGCTGTCCCTGAGATCCCACCCACGGCCCCCATGGGCACAGTTGGAGCCCCCATTATCGTGGGGGATGGAGTCTGGACGTGTTTTCTGTGCTAATCTGAGAGCTGGCCCAAATCCCAGCTCTTGGGTCACTGGTACACAGGGTTCTCATTGTGAGCCGGGGGGGAATGGCAGCCTCGCAGTTGGGCTTTGAAACTATGCATTTTTTAAAACTTGTGTATGCATAAGCCTCTTATTTAATGAATGACTCCCTTTGTATTTACATGTTCCACCATCCACAGGACAAATAGGGTTTAGTGGTTTGAGAATGAAAACTTCTCGTCCTCAAGGGAGGTGTGAGGGGGGGAAAATAACTGCAGCTATTTTATGGAAGTGGTAAAAAATCAATTAGCCTCTTAGTTATAGGTCTTGCCTAGGTATTCTGTGGACATAAACATATTCTTTCTTAAGTTGCATGTTCTTTTTTAAGTTGCATATTCCACAGCTTCAATCAGAAAAAAAATCTGATATAAATCTAGCAGAAACACATTGGTTTCAATGCAGCTGAATTCAGATCAAAAAGTGGTCAGAAAAGTTATTTTAGGCTGCTCCAGATCATTATCCTAAACTAGACGGGTCTTACCAGACCTGAAGGCTTCTTAATCTTACACCTTTTTTTTCAGACCTCCCTTTAAATTCAGCTGATAAATGGAATATGTGAAATAATAAATAAATATAAAATATACGGCAGAAATCATTTCAAAGAATTTAGCAGCTAAGATAGGAATGCACAGAAAGCAGCATTTTAAGTTGTCTTGATTTCCAAAAGGAAATAGTTATAAATTAGTCCTAGGGCACTCTGCTTCATTTATAAGAGTGGTTCAAGAAACTCTTCAATATTAATTAGTAGCCTGTGAATTCAGCCTATGCAATTATGATGAGACAGTTCTTTGGGTATGAAAGAGCTAACTTATCATATTTTTGAATTCACCATCTCTAAGCTTGAATATTTTTGTATTTCCATATTTCTCAAGTAGCACTTAATTTAATCTTATCCCCATTTCTTTCAATAAACCATTGTTGCATCTCTTAAGCAGCACAGCTTCCTCCTCTAACTCATCTCCCCGTGAAATTGGTTTAATGAAGCAGAAAGGTATGAAGCATTAACAACACTGGAATTCATGTGGTAGCACTTCATTTTTCAGAGGCACTCACATTTCCTACCTAATTTATAAAATCAGCACACAAATGATTTTTATCACAGCCATTACATCAGTATAAATTACTGCCTTTTCTATAACACGGCACTTAGTCAAACTGTTGAAATTATATCTATTAGTCATAGAGAGGAGGAGGGAGAAAGAAAAACTTGTAGGAAAGATTTAGTGTAAAATAAGGACTGATAGCAGCCTTATTGAAACAGTAATATTAATTTACCAAATGTGCCCAGAGTGCAGCTTTTTTTGCAAAGGAAAATTAAAAATACACAGAGTGAAGCAAATGGGTCAATTTGTAAGGAGCCAAAAAGGAAATTCGGCAAACAAACCAGGCTGTGTCAGAAGTGCAATTAGGGAGAAGTTCCTCACATCCAAGAAGGTAACACATGCCTCACCTCCAGGCATTGCCCCACATTCCTTCCCCCTTGCTCTAGCACTGGTGGTGTGCTTTTGTGCAGGGCAGCTGCTCCAAAATCATCCTCATCCTCCTCACTTCTTCCACTGTCACCTACTTCAATCCAGCCTGTTCCTTTGGGACAGTGGGAATCAGCCTCTAACACCCAATTTTTGCCACACAGCAAAAATATAATAATATTAAAAAAAATACAATAATATAATGTGATGAGAAAACCTTTGTGTCCTCTCCTTCCCCTGCTTTTCCAGGACCTACATCCCAATTTCCAGAATTCAGCCTGTAAGAAAACAACTGTTCCATCTGCAGAGGCATCACACATTTGAAAATACTTCGATTTGCCCTGCTCTGTAAACAAGACCTGTCTCCACCAGATCTGCTGCTGGATTTCAGGTGGGTCCTGGGTTTCCCTTCCAAGCACAGCTCTGTAAATTCACTGTCACCTGCCCTGTCAGAACGCTGCCTGTGTGAAGCTGACACTGAGAGGGGCACAGCCAAATCTCACCAGGAAATACTCTTTCACTTTCAGGGAGATGCTCTCCCCATAACTTTTATTCTCACTCTCCCTTTTCCAATTATTTCCCCTTGATGTGCTTCCTGCCCTGGCTCAGATGGGAAGCCTTGGAGGCAGGGGCCACGCCTTCTGATTTGTGTTCTCACAGCAGCCAGCACAATGGGACACAGGGCTGCAAGGACACTGCTTGATGCCACTGTCATTAGGGGCAAGAAGGATTAAAACCAGTTAAAAAAAAAAAACAAACCAAATCTGAACTGGTGAGATTGTCAGTGCAGCAGCAAAAAAACTTGAAAGGGACACAGAGGTGCAGCTGCTGTCCTTGGTGTGTTTTCCTTTGTGTTTTGCTCTCCTTCTGCTTATGGTTTTTATTAATTAGCTTTTCCCTCTGTAGCATCAGGGTGGTTTTGCCTGGCTTCCTCTGTCTCCAGCCCACAGAACACTGGTGTAGAAGTGTCTACTGATGGCACCTTGTGGCTAACCCAGAGAAGTGCTTGGGAATAGGAGCAAGCATGAGGTAAGCCAGGAAAATACCATGAAAAGGAGAGCAAATCCCTCCTGCCACAGTGAGGGCTGCAAGAAATGGTGCAATTCTGCAGCCACTCTGGTGCCAAGGAGCCACAACCTCTGCCTGCAGTCCCCCAGAGAGTCCTGGGGTGCAAACAGCAGTGCTGGCCCTAAACCTGCTCCCAGCAGGAGGCAGAAGGGGACAGGGGTGGTAAATTCCCCAAATCCCTGTGTGAGGGGCAGGAAGGAGCCAGGCTTGAGCTGCTGCCAAGAGAGAGCAGGGCCAGCTTTGCTGGGTGCTTGTCCACAGAGGAGAAGGTCAGCCTGAGCCCAGGGGCCAGTGTCCAGTGTGTGCTGGTCACTGAAAGCCCTGATCTGCCCTTCCTGCAGCCTTTCCAGAGGCATTTCAGCCTTTCCAGAGGAATTTCAGCCTTTCCAGAGGGATTCAGCCCTTCCCAGAAGCATTTCAGCCTTTTCCAGAGGAATTCAGCCCTTTCCAGAGGCATTTCAGCCCTTTCCAGAGGAATTCAGCCCTTTCCAGAGGCATTTCAGCCCTTTCCAGAGGCATTTCAGCCTTTCCAGAAACATTTCAGCCCTTTCCAGAGGCATTTCAGCCCCTTCCAGAGAGATTTCACCCCTTTCCAGAGGCATGTCAGCCTTTCCAGAAACATTTCAGCCCTTTCCAGAGGCATTTCAGCCCCTTCAGGACCCAGCAGGTCCTGCTGTCACAGGCTGGGATGAACCTGCAGAGCTGATGGTGTTGGGGACACCCCAAAATTCTGCTGCCCCCTGCTCCTGGAGATGTGCTGGAGTCCCTCCACACCCTCCCCTACCAGCCCCGGTGTGGGTGGCAGGTCCTGAATGACCCCAGACTTGCCAGTGTGGAAAACAAGGTTCACTTTCCTGGTAAAATTTTAAAAGTTTAATAAAAGACCATAAGAGACAAACAATAAAGCAAAAAGTTATAAAGGACTGGGTGCTCAGCATTCAGCCAAGAGCACACCTGCTGCTTTGGAAACATCCCTTAAATTCATCAGCCCATTGCATATTTATAGACCTATCATACATTTTCAAACTTTTCTATAAACTATTTTCCATATTCCAAGAACTGGGTTTTTTTGCCACTCCTTGAGTCTGCCTTTTAAGAGCATGTGTGTTTTTTGGCTGTGGTTTTAATTTATTTTTTTTTTTATCTTATTTGTCTTATCAGTCTTAATTTGGACTTCAATTTCTATGAATTGTTGGTGTTGGTAACTGGTTATCAGTGCAGGTGTCTTCACTGGATGTTATACAGCTAAGCACTTAGTTTATTTACTACAAACACACTTTATCAGCCTACACTACTCCTAAAGAAAATTATATCTTAAAAACCGTTTCAACACCACACATATAGAATCCACCCTAACATTTGCAAAAAGCCAATACCATAATATGTATTTATAACACCAGACACCTGCTGGTTTGCAGTGGTGGCCATGTGGGGAGGACACCAGCAGGGAGGCACAGCCACAGCTCTGTGGGCACTGATGAAATCATGTCCCCACACACAGAATTCCCTGACAGCATCCCCACAATGCTGGGATTAAGACCTGCAGATAAAGGACATTTTGCACCAAGCAGCATCATGGGAGATGGGTCCTGGGCAGGGAGCAGCAAACCACAGACACACAGGGGGTACCTGAGGCAGCCAAAGGTCTCCTCAGAAATTCTGTGGCCACATGGAGAAGGCAGGACTTTGTCCTGGACATTAAGCAATAAATAAAGCAGTTTTAAAAGAGGGCTGCCTTCTCATTAAATGTGTTTTCTCAACTTCGGTTCAATCCAGTCATTTATCTCATTTACCCATCCTGCATGTATTTCTAGGTCTCACTGTGGTTTGTATTATTTTAAATATGTCATTATCAGAATTCCCCAAAGTTTTGAAGTTCTCTTAAGAGCTGGCTCCAAGTTCCTGCCCCAAAAATGTTCAGAATAAGTAAGAAGCAAGTTTTCCTTGGAAAGGAAAACAGGAGCCCAAGATCACCCAAGAGATCAGATTTATATTCCAGAGACAAAACCACATAATTATGAGAGGTAAATATAAGTTTTCACTCTAGAGGAAAACCTCTATGATGGAAAACCAGGGAGGTTCATTTCAAGTGTGAAGGACTGGAAACAAATCATGCTACAGCTGGATATATGAAATCACAAAAGAATCAGAGAAAAAAGAAGAGATTTATCTGTACAGATCCTCAGCAGACTAACATCTGCAGACTAATCAAGTATCATGTCAAATAAACTGCTCTACAAGCCTTACCCAAACACCCAGGGCAGGAGAAATTACCCTCACTGTCCTTCCAGGGGTAGGTGCATCCTTATTAAAAGGCAAATGAGTCTCTCAGCAATCAGTGTTTCCAAGCAGCAATATCAAATCAAGAGAGACCCTCTCTGTGCCAGATCTCACCTGCAGCCCTATTTGTGCCCATTTTCATGGCCTATACACAGTAATTCCCACAGCTCTGTGCACACAAGTTTTGCATACAGCCATACAAAGCTTTCCTGTGAGGAATATTTTGTGCTTCCGAGTCCAGCAGAGTTTGAAGAATCCTCTCTTACTGATTAAAAACAAATAATAGCTCAAGGGAAAAAAAAAAAAAACATGCTGTGATATGAAAAACAAAATTACAGACTAAGAGAGGAGGTTCAGCAGCAGCTGAAAATTTAGGGGTTTTTGGAAAACCTTTTTTCCACTTTCCTATAAAAGCACCTTCTACCATAAAATCACTCTTGCAACTTTAGTGTCAATTTTTGTCCTAACTCTGCTTCATCCTAGAAGAAAATTAGCACCAACAGATAAAGAATAAAAGTCTCACATTAAGGACAACCCTTACCTGGAAAAGAAAGAAGAGTGAGGCATTCATGAAGCCCACAAAAGCCTTCACTATTCCATATTCCCTGGAAGATTATAAGATACCACTGTGATAAGCAGCCTTACAAAAACTTGGGAAAGGTTGATGGCTGAAATTGGAATAATTTCTTTTTTTTTCCCCAAAGGAGATGTTTTACTGCTTTTTAGAAACAGTAAAGCTGAAGGCTCATCTTTACCTTTCTGTGTAAATAACTTCCTTTCCCTGGGGTGTTCATCATCGGTTTGACCTTAAAATGCATGGCAGTGTTCTTAGCAATATTCAATCAATGGCAGGATTAAAGGTGAAATCAGTTACACAGAGGAAGCCTACTGCTGTTTCACCAGTGTGGTGGCTCTAATCTCCCTCTGAGAGACTAAAGATCATAACTGATTTACTTCTCCTCCCTGGGGAACAATTTTCTGTAGCCTGAAGCAATCAGGAAACAGACTGAATTGGCTTTAATACCCATCTGCCCTTGGGGGGGAGACTGGGAAAAGCTACCAGGTTGTTTCTTCTTCATACTTGTAATTAAATAAACTATGACAAATTTGACAGGCAGAATTTCTAGCACTACCAGTTGTCTTCAAACTTCCTACTCTGTGTGTAATTGATATATTGCAGCTATTCCCAAGCAGTGCTGGAGACTATTTAAACATTAAAATCAGTGATCTTCACTCCATTCCATGATTTCACCTTTTGGCAACATACCTCTAATTTTCACACCTATCAAGACCGTGGGACATGTTTAAGCACAAGGAAACAGGGCTTACTTTGATTTTTTTGGTTTTGTTGTTTTTTGGGGTTTTTTTTACCTTAACTGTGATCTTTCTATTAGTTCCAGAATGCCAGGCACATAAATGAGACAAACGAATCTTAGAAGTGGCACCAGAGAGGGAAAATCTGGGAGCACGAAAGCATTTTCATATGGATTGATAACAAACTACACATCACTAACACCTTAAGCAATAAACTTTTGTTAGTACTCCTTTTCTAAATAGTGCCGGAGGCAAGCAAGACTAAAAACTTTTCCTGAAAAGCTTCCTGCAATTCAAAACATTTTCTAGAGTTGTCATAAAATAATAATAATAATAATAATAATAATAATAATAATAATAATAATAATA
>JANRMJ010000026.1:5541740-5556508 GCA_025584955.1 Alethe diademata
TGGGATTGTTCTTTGTAATACTGTATTTCTATTTTAATTTTCCTAGTAAAGAGCTGTTGTTCCTATTCCCGTATCTTTGCCTGAGAGCCCCTTAATCTCAAAATTATAATAATATGGAGGAAGGGGATTTACATTCTCTATTACAAAGAGAAGGTTGTGCCTATATTGGCAGACACCTGTCCTTCAAACCAGGACAATCAGTCATTTTCTCACCTGAACTACTGGGGTTATTCAGTGTAACAAAGATTTTTGTAGGGCTTGAACAAGGGAAAAATCATACAGAAGATGAGAATCAACAAAAATTATAGTTTAAAACCTTTTTCCTTCTGAAAAAATAAATAAATAAATAAAAAAGTTGTCAAAAATAATGCCATAGTAACTTTAAAACAGATATTCATGGAGTTGAATTTCAGGATTCATAGCTTCTCCATGGAGAGAATAATTTTCTAAACTGCAGCTCTGTACTGCGGAAAAAAGAAAGTCTTGAAATCATGAAAACATCATTCAGTCCCTGCAGCGGTGTGTCTCTATTTAAATGTAATTAATTAATTAAATTTGTAATTAATTAATTAAATTTGTAATTAAGGTTACAAAAACTCAGATATTTTCCCCAGTCCCCCCCACCTTCAGCAGATAAAACAGGGAGATAAGAAAGTTGTGATGTTCTTTTGACCTTCTGCCAAAGGTAAGGACCACCTGTGGATCCGAATTTCCCTTGCAAATCTGCTGGAGCTGCACTGCTGAAGCTGCACTGCTGGTGCCTGCTTTATCTCTGATTAGCCATCATTTGGGACAACTGTTCAACTGATGGAGCAAATGACTGCCCTGAGCTGGCATTTCCTACCTCCCCAGCACACTTCTGGGTAGAAAAATATCTCACTGCAACTGAAATGCAGTGAAGTTTCTCCTCTCTCATCCCATCTCAGAAGAATTAGAGGAAAAAAAACTTTGTGCAGAGATTTGTTTTGATACTGTTGGAGGAGGATATTGAATATTCTGATGTAATGCCAGGATTAGGGTGGTCTCAAAGAGTTTGTGGCTCGGGACAAACCCAACAATGCTTAGAGAGGATGCTTCTCTCCAAAAGTGCTGCCCAGGAATGTCATTTTAGTGGCAGGATTTCTCAGGGGTTTCCTGACTAGCTGCCAAAGCCAGCCCTAAACCTGTGTTTTGTATGAAATATCCCCTGGCATTCCCATTTTTCCCAGAGGTGCCTGGCTGTGTTTTCCCTGGTTGCAGCAGTGCTGCTCTCTCCTCATCCTCCCCTCTCTCCTTGTCTTTATTTCCTTCTTTCACCAGAATATGGCAGCTGAAAATGGACCTGATATTTTATTTACTGCCCAAGTAAATATTATTTGATTTAGTGCCCAAGCCTCGCTGTGTGAGTGATTACACAGGTCTGGCTCTTCTGCTGCCCCCACTAAAGTCAGATTTTCCTTTCTGCCATAAATTTCTTCATTTCTCTGCCCACCTTCATTTCTGGGAAAGCAACTGGGAATCTGGGGTGCTTTGGATTACTTATCTGGTCATTTTTTTGTCAGTATAGGCAAGGTGTCCAATCTGGGAAGGTGTGCAGAAAAAATGGAATGAACTGGGGCAGGGAGATGGAAAGGGCTGATCCAAAGGGTCAAAAACCTGGATACAGCATTGCTCCCCTTTCCTCCCTGAGCAGATGTAGAACTATGGGCAAGAATGCCATCAAATAGCCAAATATCATTTAATAAAATTGGCTTCTAGCAGTGCCTGTGTTTAATAGAGACATTAATTTAGCAAAGGTTTCTCCTGCTGATTGTCATCTGTTATTAGAAATATTTTCATCATATTAGAAACAAGCAGGAGATTTGCTACATTCGTGGTATTCAAATCTGCCCAATACTTCAATCCATTTAGGTTCAAATAAAAGATTTTCTTCTTAAAACATGATATATTGCACAAACTAACCATGGAAAAACTTTTTTGGGAGGAAAAGAAAAGCATTTCTGGTGTTTTGGAATCACTTGATTCTATATTTTGATTAGTCAGGTGTTGTCAGTCACCTTCTCTTCCAACTTTGTTTATGAATAAATTAAATCTGTTCAAACCACGAGTCTGCCAGACCCAAGCCCCAGTGTTTGCAAATACACATTTGACTGACAAGCCAGTGAACAACATCCTCTTTCAAAAAAAGGTCCTTGTACATTTAAAAAAGAAATAAATATAGTTTAAACATTTTGGATTTATGAATTAAATAGGAGCTAGGAGCTATTTAAATAAAATCTCCATGGAAACTTGTATTTCACAAGAAATCTTTCTTTGAAAGAAAGGGGCAATGACAGCTTAAGGAGAGAAAATAATCCTAACAGATATAACTCCTGTAAAAATTCTGCAAGAAAATAATGAATGAAAAATTCCACTTAGAAAGCTGAAGCTAACAGCTGCTCACAGCAAATATTTTGCCAGAAATGAGTTCCTTTTAAAACAGACTGAACCAGTAGCAGTTTGTGCACGAGGTGGGGTAGAAAACCCCAACCCAACCTGCAATAACCAAGTGAAAGTTGGTTTTCTGCAGAAGCACAGAGGTCTTTAGGATGCCACCTCGATTTTAGAAAGTCTCAGAGCTGCATGAACACATCTGAGATACCCAAAGAGAAAAGCTGAATTTTAGGGCTGTAAATTGCAGGAGCTGAACTGGGGTTCTTGACTATCAGATTTTGAATGTTTTCAAAAACAATAATGATGATGATGACAATGGTGGCTGCTGTTTCCTTCCCCTTTGGGAAAATTCACTTTGTCCCCAAAATTTTACTGCTTGTCATATTCCCATGAGCAGTGTCCAATATTCTGGAAGATGTCCTCAGCCAGCTGGTCAGAGTTTTTTTGGACAAGACCCAAAACTTCTAAGACAAAATAAAAAGTTCACACTGTAGGAACTTAATTTCATTTCTGGTTTCCAGCACAGGACAGAGGAGTATGAATGTAAAATAAACAGGGGAGAATTCATGGGTCTCAAAGAGGGAGCACAGCTCTTCAGGACACTCTCAGTGCAAAAATGGGTAGGAAAAAAATCCTAATAAATGGCAAGCCTTAATCCACAGTCCCAATTTTGTAATCAAATCACAGTCTGGGTATACCTGAGACCTACACACCTATTCAGGCATAAAGTATTTGCTTGTACCAAAATGAAAGTCTGAAAACTTTATTTCAGCCTAAAACATAACAAGAATGATTATATTGATGTTAAAAGTTAAATCTGGCTTTCCTCTTCAGACAAATTTCTTGAATTACCCAAAATCCCATATAAAGATGCTGCTCATGCTCACAATGCACACACAAACTTGTGGAGCCCTACAAATCACCAGTGTCAGCTGGTAATTATTTAATTATCACAGATATAATGAAGCAGCTCTGCAGCATTGCCAAAATTGTTACAGCACCACAGGAAGAGGATGATGTGGCTTTCAACAATTTTCTTGGAAAGGAGAAAGTGCAATTCTTTGACCCATGTCTACATAACCTTGTTTCATTCCTAGATGACCACAGCTGGTCAATCTGAAACACAATATTAAGGAAGAAATTGAGGGTAAAAAAGTGCCAGAGAGTTCCCCAAAACTTAGGTGATTGCTCCACATCAGACATGGCCCATAAAGGGTGAAATACAGTGAAATTATGTAAGGTGAATTGATTCCCTCTGGGTCTGCAGAGATTGATCATATTTTCCACCAGACTTCTGAAAGAAAGAGAGGAAAGTCACTCTCTACCACATTATCCCCTGATTTCAATAGTTAAAACCCACTTAGCTCTGCTCTCACAGCTCATCACAGATGATGGTGAATTTCTCTCCTCTTTTTCTTCCCTAAAGACCAAAAAGCCAGTGGAACATGGGCCAGAGTTAACAACTGACACCAGGATGAGACTGAAGGATTTCAAATATAGTATCTATGAATGACACGTGATATCTTAATTATTATAGCCCTTTACCATAAACTAGAAATTACCTGTGCAATTCTGATCCTTACCTGATACTTTTTGGTAATTTTAGATCATTAGGAAATATCCTCTTCCATTTCATCCAATAAAATTCAAACAAGAAATGCTAGGCGCATTTTTTTTTATTTTATCTAGAAGATGACAGCAAGCAGGTAAAATCACTGTTGTGGTTGTGTTACTTTTCCTTCTGAAAGAACTCCTAGAATTCTTTCTATGTTTTGGTCTTATCTGTTTTCCTCACCCCAGAATTGGTCTCTAATAATGTTTGAATGAGGAATTAGTTCCCAAATAAAAACTGGATTCAGATCAGTTGAAAGTCAAGCCTTGATCTCAGACCTCTTGCTTAGTCATGTGAGATTTTGGGTGATTTTTTATTGCTTTACCATGGTCTGCAGGTTTGAATGTTGCTTTACAGAATGGGTATTTTCCAAAAGGGCTGGTTGAAGCATTTTGATTTATGGATGTGGCTTCATTCCCAGGCTCAGATTCAGCACTTAAACTTTGAACTTCTTAGGTGCTTTTATTGCTTCATTCCAGTTGCCCTCAAATGCTTTAGAAACATCTACAAACTGAAACAAAGGCACCATTTTTTCTTTAATATTAGGAATATCTGGGGCAGATGTTAATTTTTGTTCACCATGTCTATATGTAGATGAGCAAAAGAGAAGAAATACTCAGGAAAATCCATTTACACACGGACAGAAGCCCAACCTGCCTCAATTCCTGAGCCCTGAAATTCCCACAGAGGATTCCCTGTCACCTCCCATTTTATCAGCAGAGCTGACCTGGGGGGAATGAGAAAGCCAAGGGCTTGGAGAGTTAAGGCAGAGATTTAAAACTTCACTTTGCACTGGGCTCAGTGCTCAGAGCAGGACACAGGGCTGATGTGCTGACTATTGCTAAACGAGGAGGGCTGATCTGGAGTTTTTGGGATGTGTGGCCTCACTGGATGGTTGGGAGATCAGGAATTGTTGCTGTAGGGCTAGGATGCAGCAAAAAAAATACAGCAACACACGACTTCCTTCAGAGGCAGAAGAAAAGCAATTTATTAAAGAAGCAATCACACTTCTATAGAGAGGATCACAGAACCAGGATAGAAGCAATTTCATTGGTCCAAGGCAGGTAACACCTCTTGTAAAAATGCTTTTACCAAAACACCATGTAACTCACAGACTCTACAGGTACTAATCTCTGCTATTAATTCTTTTCCTTCTGTTTTCCTTTGAGTAGCTTGAGAAAGACTCAAGCTTCTTTTTCCCTAGCTCTCAGTATCCACAAGGAATGAGTATGTTATAAATACATATTATGGTATTGGCTTTTTGCAAATATTAGGGTGGATACTATATGTGTGGTGTTGAAATGGTTTTTAAGATATAATTTCCTTTAGGAGTAACGTAAACAAAGTGTCTTTGTAGTAACTGAACTGACTGCTTGGTTGGATAACACCCAGTGAAGACACTGCTACTGATACACCAGTTACCAACACCAACTTTCTACAGAAATTGAAGACCACAGCCCAAATTAGAACTAATAAAAAAAATAAATTGAAACCACAGCCAATAAACACCTATACTCTAAAAAACTGGACTCAAAAAGTACCCATGTAAAACAATTCTTAAAATATAGAAAATAGTTTGCAGAAAAGTTTGAAAATGTATGATAAGTCTATGAATATATAACAGACTAATAAATTTAAGGAGTATCTCCAAAAACAAGTGTACTCTTGGCTGAGTACCAAACACACAACATTTATAACCTTTTACTTTACTATTTGTCTCTTATTATCTTTTATTAAAACTTTTTAAAATCTACCAAAAAAAATAAACCTCGTTTTTCACCCTGGGCAGAGCCTGGCCAGAGTGAATGGGCACCTCTGGGTGGGAATGGGAAGGGGAAATTCCCTGTCCTGGCTCTCTGCAGGCAGCAGCAGCAGCCTGGGGTTCCACTTCCCACCTTAACCTCACATTTACCTCTCTAAAGTCTCCAGCAGAGCCATGTCCTGGATTACTCCAGCCTCAGCCTATGCCAAATTTGATTTAGCATAAGGGCAGCCCAGAAATCCTGCTGGGGATGGGTGACAGGGTGGAGGCAGTAAATCCATGTAGCTCATGAGTTACTGGCTCCTTGTCTTCATTTGTTTCACCAATTCTCCCACTCTCTTCACACTTGAGAGAAATGATTGTGCAGAAGACAGCCAAAGATGGCTGAGCCAGTATGAGACCTGCTGGTCCTGTCTCCCAAAATCCCTGTTTCTGTTCTCCCTCACAGCCAGCCCTCATCATCTGTGCTCATCATTATGCTCACGTTCAGAAAACAGTTAATTCCGTACCCCCTGCCTTTTTTGTACATTATTTTTGTACCCAAGGCAGCCCCCTCTGGGTCAGTAGGTGCCAGAACTGCTGGGCTGCAAGCACAGAATAAAAATCAAGACCTCTTCTTACACTGAGGCTGGGAGTTCAAACGGTGCTTGTGCCTTCAGAAAATGCTCAGTCTGAGCTGGGGAGGGCTCAGCCTAAGAAAAGAGGACTGACCCACTTCAGGACGCTCCCCTTAGGCTGGTGCAGCTCTGGGAAATAGGACAGCGAGCACAGGGATCAATAGCAGCCAAGTGCTGCAGTGAGGCCATTAGGATCAGCCCATCCACCAGGGTTCCAGGGGCTCTTTGCAGCCTGGCAGCAGCCTGGGGCTTGGCTGAGGCAGGGAGTGGCACCGCCCCAGCTCCTGCCTCAGAAAAGGCAGCTCTTGGCACAACTTCCCACCACCAGCTCTGAGTTTTCAGCCCTTGCTCCTGGGATCCTGCAGTGCTTTAGGATCAGCGTCCTACAGCAAAACATAGCCCAAAAATACTAAAAGGGCAGCACAGGACTGTAGTTCTTCTGTCCTTTTTAGCAAAGGAATTGTGTAGGGGGTTCCTGGTGTAGAGGAGGCAACTTTTTGGGGGGGAAACTGGAGAAGAACTGGACTGAGTTCAGCACCTCCAGGTATGATCTGCTCAATCACATTAGGATTTCCAATACTCCCTTATGGGAAACCTACAAATAGCTCAGAAAGGAGCCTCGTAGGAAGTCACCACCTGCCCAAATGCCAAATTCTCCCAGGTGATGCACTGCTCCACGATTTGACCTAATGGGACTCTCAGGAGCATCTCTGGTGGCTTTGGGTGTGATGTGGCAGGACAGAGCTACACTTCCTCAGCAGTGTTGGGGAGCCATTCCTTTCCTGGGTTTGTTAAGTGTGTGCCCACACTCATTGGGGGCAGGGGGTGAGCTGCACTGCTATTTCCAGGTTAACATTAATACATACAGCTTTATTCTCCCATGGACGGTGACCTTTTTCATGGGCAGTGACTTTAAATAATGCAGGTAGTGAAGAATCTGTTCTGCTACTGAGTTATTTAATTGATCTTTGCTATTAAAGAAGTGCAGTGCTTGATGAGCATTTCTCTCTTCAAGGCTTAGGTATGATCTACCCCAAAGCAGTGAGCAGATGGGGAAATATCACAGAGAATGGGGGGTTTTTGTTTTAGAGGGAGATGATACCAGAAATAGAATCTGTAACATCCTATTTGTAATAAACGTTACAGCTAAAAAATAAATAAATAAACCTAAGCACACTCATTTTTAATGCTATTAGGACAAAGAAAATCATTGCACTGGTGCTACCCAAACTTCTACAAATTACATGTGACCAGTTTTCTTCTTGCTCAGAATGCTGAAACACAGCAGGACAACAGCAGGAAAGAAAGGCAGGCACACATGTGCTGTCTTCTAGAAGAGTGTTCCCAGGGAAATCCGCAGAGTTAGAGGTTCTTGCGAAGTCAGGGTTCAGAATAAAGTAGGAAGAGTGTGCTCATCAGAACAACAATTTGTATTTGTGCAAATCATAAGCCAGGGGTGAGGTGGGGAGAAGATAAATAGGTTAATCTGTTGTAAACTGATTTTGACCCTGAAGGTGATCACAGGTACACAGCATTACGGCACTTTAAACTGTTTTATGCAAAGCTTAAAAAAGACCCAGCAACAAACAAAGCTTTTTTTTGTGTTTGCTAAACAAAGCATGAAAGAATAGTGACAAAAGTAGGAGGAGCCGAGTTTGTCCGGACAAAGCCAGGAGGAGGAGCCCTCCTGCAATGGAAATGCAGTTCAGTGGTCCTGGATTGAAATGCTCATCCTTTAAACCCCCAGGGCTGGGAGATCACAGGGCTGAAAGTCCATCAAAGAGCACTTCTCTGCATTGATCCAGTCTGCAGCGGAAGGCTGGTGGGGGTCTGCTCCTCTCTGTGAGGCTGCCTCCGAAGATAATCAGCTTTTCTTCTTGGAAATTGGGGGATCCCAAACATCAATAAAGTGTTATTTCAAGTAAAACATCAGTCTAAACCTGTGGAGGCCTGAACATGTGTGTGCCACTTTTGTGTTGCTGGTTTTGTTTTTTTTTTTTTAAGAGGAAAGAAAAATAAAACCCCGAGTAAATAACATCATGGGAAGGAAAATATTTTACCTTGAAAGCATAATTTTAATGTCTAGGCTGTTCTTTCCAACTTGTCAACAGCAGAATCTCCTGCAGAGGTCTTTAAAGCAGCCTTACAAACTTTCCTGGCTATGTCTGGATGCTCAAGCAGCACAGCAGCACCTGAACTGCAAAGAAAAATTTTTAAAAGTTTAAAAATAATTATATTCTTTAGTTAAAACACTAGGGTTTAGGGTCAAAACACTTGAGGTCTGAGGAAAGGGGAATTGAGAGCCTGGGGAATGTTTAACACTGACCACAGGGACAGACTCAGGCCACCTCATCTGGAGTTTCCAGGTGAGTCTGGGAGAGCCTGATCTCCCTCTCACACCTCTGGGTTTGCTTTATTCAAATTCTAGACAGAAAACCCACATTTTAAAGGGCTCAACATGCATAAACCAGGAGTGGGAGGGAGATCAGGCAATCCAGCACTCTCTGATGTAACCAGAGCCTGAAAGTCATTGATCAACCATTCCTTAGACACTGGGAACTGTTAGGATATTTCATTTATTCGAGGACAGAGGTGTTGAGCAAACAGAGGATCATACAAGCTTTTCCATCTCAGCACGTGTAATGTGACTTGATAAAACTTAGGAATATTTCAACACCATTAAAAAGCTGCTTTTGAGCAAGATCAATCAGTTGGCTGAGCAGATCTCAGTGCCCTGGAGATCCTGGTAATTACAAAATCTATGATATAATGGTGCTTGAAACTATTTCAGGTGACCACAACCAATTGCAGAGAAATGTGATCAGAATTCCCTCTGAGCACCATCTGTGAGTTTAACAGAGAGGAGAAAAAGCAGCAACTCAGTTGCTCACAAACAGTCCATTTTGTGATTTTGGGGATGAGAAAGGGTGGCAAAGGATGTGGTTTCTTCCAGAACACTTGGCTCTGATGTTGGGATTGTGTCACTGGGATTAGCAGGCCACCAATCTCAGGGCTTTGGCAAGCAGGCACACACAAAGTTCTTTCACTGAGCACATCTCAACCAAATTCTGTTTGAGCCAACAAATCCCTGCTATGCTAGAGTTCTAAAAAACGAATAGCACAGATCAGAGCAAACTTCTGCCCTCAAAATACAGTTGTTGATCATTTCCCTTTCACTCAGCTCCCCTCCTTCCCTACAAAAAATCATCCTACTGAGAATTAGAAGAGCGTTTCTGTTATATACACACACAGCCTAGCTCTTAAGTGCTTTTGAAGAATAGTATTTGTTGAAGATTTTCTTCTCCTACACAGGTAGAGAGTAGATTAGTCAACATTGTTAATTATTTTTATGACCTCAATGTGTACAGCCCTTAGAAAGTTTACAGATCTAATCAGTGTGCATGGAGTAGAAAACAGCTTCTGCCCCAAGAGACTGGCAATCTGTGCCTTCTTTTTCAGAGGGAATTTTAAAAGTAGAATTTTGCCATACAAATCATACTGAGTTATGTGGTGAGGACACAATCCCTTATGCAGCAGTGGCAACATAAACCAGAAAATTAAAAAAAAAAATATCCTTTTTGTGTGTAAACATATCCAGGCAGGAAATCATGCTCTACATGACAATTTTATGGAGAAGGTTCCTGCTCATCAGCCTGCCCCCGAGCATCTCTGCAACACCATCTGCCAAAGGTCAGCACCCCTCAGCCCCAGCAGCTCCATTTGCACATTTGCCTCCAAAGATGCTCCAGCCAGAACAAACCAGGTTCCCTGGGAGGGTTTAAACACTCCCAGGCTTGGTTAACCCACAGCTAACCTGGAGGTGCTGTGTGAACAGCTCTGCTGGTGAATCAGGGCTGTGGTGATCTCTGCAAAGTTTTAAATTCCTGGGAGCATCACCACACCGAGCCCTAATTAAAGCAGGAGATGAGGGTAGGTTTCCCTAAAACACAGATACCTGCAGAGCCAGGTGAGGCTGCAGGAAAACCAAATCATCAGTGATTCCCATTGTTTCCCCCGGGACCGTTTTCTTCTGGAAATTTTGGAGCCATCAGTGCAGGACAGGTGAGCACAGAGCTGGCTCTGCAGCCCTGGGGTGGGGAGGTCACACCCAAGGAGCTGTCTGAAAAACAACAGCAGAGCTTGGGAGAAGCTGAGCTTGCAGGGGATGAGAAAAGGAAGGGGAGGATATGGAAGAGGCTCTGATGAAAAGTCAGAATAGTGGTTAAAGAAGGCAAAGCTGAGACAAGAATTTTGACTTCCCATTAATGGGTGCAGAAAATTAAAGCAAAGTCTGTTACAGGGTGAAAGCACGAATAGAAACTGCTCTCCAAGTGTTTGAAATAGCAAAAAATGTTGAAGAAAATGCAAAAAAACCCCAATGACTACTCTGAAGGACTGGCAATGTCCAACACAGTGAGCTCAGTTTTGCAGAGAGCTGGGTGTGAATTAACGTGCTCATACACAAAAGTGCTTACAGGAGGTAGCAATAAACACAGAGATATTTGTTAGTCCTGCACAAAAAGAAACATCCTCGATGGGACAAACCAAACCAAGGCACGGGAAAAATGGTCCCCAACTAAAACAGCTCCTTGAGCTTTGGTTGGACAATTTTCACCTCTGGGGATGTGTTTGGAGCAGCAGCATGGCAGGCAGCACACTCTCCTTTTGTTTAGCACACCGCTGCAGTTGGGATTCCTGCAGGAATTTCCCCTCTTGTCTAAGGCTGCAAAGGAAACCTGCTGCATCTGGAACCAGAAAAAAAAAGAGAAAAACCCTCAGCAGAAGCCATCCCTCCCAGGAGCATATTTGGCCCATTACACCTTTGCACTGATTTCACCATTTACAGAACAAAATCTGTTGTGTGTTCAGCACTTCTGACAAACAGTGCTGTCAAATTCTTGCCGCACCAATTTCACCTTTTACAGAGCAAAACCAGTGCCTGTTGTGTGTTTAGCACTTGTGACAAACAGTCCTGTCAAAGTCTTGCAGCAACAGTCTGGAAAAAGGCTGCGGAACCACATCATCTGTAGTCTTGGGAGGTTCCTTGCAGCAATTTTCCCATTTTCTGACTCGCTGTGGCAGTAAGTGGGGGCTCCCTGGTTCAGTTCCATTGCTGGGGAGGGCAGGAGCTCATCACTTCTCAAAGCTGGCCTGGCAGGCTCAGACTCCAACAAAAAATTGACTGCACTGAGCTTTCCATCAGCCATCCAGCCCCACATTTTCTGTGAGGGAGCAATTCCCAGCAGCACAAAGGAACCAAGAATGCTCAGCAGCTACAGGAAAGGAAAAAATAAAGTGATTTCCCCATTTAAATGCAAGTAAAAGTGAAAGTGCCACATATTTTTCCAAAGAAAAAGTGGATTTTAGGCAGCCAAATCAAAGCTGCCATGCCCACAATGGGACAGAAATGGGTGCACTGCTGAACTTTTATTACTTCAAATGACATTACAGGGTTTAGTTACAAGGAAAGACAGGCCCAAAGTTTGGAAGTTTAACCTTTGGCTGAGCATGCAGCCAGCATCCCCTCTCCTCTGCACCACTTTAGATATTCATGAAGCCTGCGGTGTGAAGTACTTTTCATTTTTGCCATGCTTGGTAAATTAGCCAGCAGGCAGGGAGCAGACAATAATAGCAGATTCCTCCTGGATTGCTGGGTTTGGTTTGCTGCATCTCGCAGTGTTTTGATCATTTGGACTGGAGATAAGTCGCACACAATTTGGGGGCTGGCAAAGTGGGATTTAATAAGTCTCCTGTAAAACACAGCGTGTATGCAAACAGCCCAGAGGATTAGACCCCGCTTGCTTAGTTTAGGACTTGGTGCAGCCAACCTGAATAATCAAATGGAGGAACAAAAGTTGTGAATCCCCTCAATGCTCTGCTTCATTAGGATCTCCTTACAAAAAAAGAAAATGGGGCTCATCTGATCAGCCAGATTTTATGGCATCTGATTAGACCACCATTTTCTCAGCAGGTCCCCTTTCTTTAAACTGTTGACTATGGATGGCCTGCTGAATAGGATGAACTTTGGACCGCTAAATTGCAGCATTATGGTTATTTAGTGTAATTTATGAAAAAGAGAGAAGTCATGATCACCTACTTCATATTGCTAATGATATCTCCATTTATCAGAACAGCTATGAGTTTGGATCATCATTTTTGCCTCACAGTCACAGAACACTGTCCAATTAGACAAAAAAAATTGCAAATGCGGGCTGTATGAATACTAAATTAAGATTTAATAATCCTTACATAATCATTTATTACTGTTGACTCTGTTGCCTTGCATTAAGTTCCACATAATCTCAGCGGGTTTGCTTCAAAGTTTCCTATTCATTCTGTATTTCCTATTTGCATTTTACAGTGAAGAAAAATAAAGGGGGGGGGAACCCTGAACTTGATTTTTCTGCTCTGCAGTGTTTTATCTAAACAGCAATTAAACCCATAACAAATTACAAAGATACTGTGAGAATTAAATAAGGGTGATTTCAGCGTGAAAGTGCCCTTACCCTGGATGAAAAGAGATTTCCAATTGCAGAAATTATCACTTTGTCTTTTTTTCCCCCCCACAACAAACAAGACAGCCAAACACTTTCCTTAGAGGCAAATTTCTAAATTGCTGATTATTACAGGTAATGTTCTATTCAGTGTGTCAGCTTCGCAGCCTTCCTCAGGAGCTGGAGTTATGCAAGGTAACAATGAGCCATCAGGGCGGGGAGGAACAGCAGCAGTGGCTGATGCTGCTGGGCAGGAGCCAAACCCTCAGGCATGGCAGGAGCAGAGGACACAAGGACTGAGCATCTCTCCTGTCTCACATCCACACAAACCCCTGGATAACCTTCTTACCTCCAGCCCACTCACAGAAAGTTGTGGATTTCCAGCTGTGCAAGAGCTGAGCAGTTCTGTCCTGGTGGCTGAGCCCTGCCCTGTTGTGTGGTCACTTCCACCCAGCCCCGATGGCTCGGGTGGCCACAAGCCCCAAAAACACCCAGCCTCCAGCCCAGCCAGGTAATTGGACTGCAAGAAGTTTGGGTAGAGCAAGCTTAGAGAGTTTGCACACCCCCATGGGCAGGGCATCCTGTGTGATCAGCACAGCTCAGCCTGGAGCAGCTCTGCCCAGAGCCCAATTCTGATTCCAACCTCAGGAAACACATTTTTCTCACCACTGCTTAATAAATGGCCGTGGGAAGGTTGTTCTGGAAGGCCTAGGAGCTAAATGCACAATAATTATTGCAGCACCACTTCTGGGCTGACAGTGCAAACGCTTCTGGTTTGAGTCTCCACTTTGGAACTGTGAATCTGCTCGTGCACTTCTTCAAAAATAAGGATTTACTTTGTCAGCTTCAACATTCATGGCTGGTGATAGCAGAATTTTCTGCTATCCCAATTGAGATTCAGCATCCTCCACCAAGTGAAGTTTTTACATGGATACTCCCCAAAAGTCAGCAGGAGCTCTTTGCTCTCTAGAATATTTTATTAGCACACTAACCATTCCTGCAAGAGAACAGTGGGCCTTCCTGTGGGTCAGAGTTCATACTTGCTGTCACTAAATTTTTGGTGATTTTTGGATTTTGATTACCAGAATCAAACAGTAGCAAATACTGGGAAATATGAAAAGGCAGCACCAAGTGAGATAATGTCTCTCTACCCTACCCCCACAATATACCCCCTCAGAAAGAATTTATGGAGTGGACCAAGGCCTTGAACATCTGAGGACTTCTACTTATTTCCTATCCACAATTGCAATTTCTCAGCCATCCAAGGAAAGCTCACTGCAGCATTACTCCCAGGAAAAAACTTCTTCTCTGATTTGCTACACTTTGGTTCCATGGAGTCATTATTTGTTAACCAACTGTAAAATTATTAGCACAGCTTCAGCTATGCCAAAATAGCCTTGACTTTAGTACCCAAGAGAGGCCTGGATTTTTCCTCTTTCTTTTAGCAGGTAAATAGACAGAAATCAAGGACAACTCTTGGGCAAGATGAGCAGGTAGTACACAGAGCTGCACATCTTCTGCACATGTCAGGAATTAGGGCTCTAAAAAAGCTCTCCAAGCCTCCTGGCTTTCCATCATTTGTGTATTGTTGTTAAACACCAACATTACCCTGGGTAAAGCATAGAGAAAATAGGGAGAAACATTTCTAAAGGCCTTCTGTTGATCCTTCTGTTGTGGTTGGTGGAAGAAACCTTCCCTCTCTGGAATTACCTCTTTGTGCTGCACTGGAGCTCTCAACAAGCCCAGCAGCCCCTCCAAGGGATCTCTGCACAGCCAAGATGGTCCTGGTGGTGCTGCACAGCACAAATCTAACATTGAAAAGCAAGGTTTGGGGCTGATTCATTCTCTGAGTGTGCTGGTTTTGGTTGGGG
>JANRMJ010000026.1:5564355-5579265 GCA_025584955.1 Alethe diademata
AGTCTGTCACAGAAGATTAATAAAATGGAATTTATCAGAAGTTGTTCGGTAAAGTCCTAAGCGAAATCATCTGTGCACGAAGCCACACTCTCTTTGTGGAGTTGTGCTCTGGTATTTTGTCTGCATGATTTGTAATTCTATGCAATATATCTGGAATTCTATGCAAAATAACCCTTTTCTAACCACCAGGGATCTCCCATCGTTGCCCAGGTGTGCTGTGGGACTGCGAGGGCGCTGGGCACCAGGGAGGACAGGGATCGGGACCGAGCTGGCCTAAGTCTGCCCGGCGCTTTGGGGTCATTTTCGGCATTTTTGGGTCATTCCCGGCACTTTGGGGCCATTCCCGGCTGGAATGCGACGTGGGGAAGGATTAAGATCTGTCCAGATGTGAATGCAGATGCAGGATGCCACCCCCCGCCCTGCCACTGATGGGGCACTCTGGCACCCCGAGTTCGACTCGGTGATAATCACAGCCTTGAGCATTTGCTGCCCCTCCTGGGAGTTGCCATTTTATCCCCAAAAAAATGCAGAAAATTCACCAAAATGGGTGAAATGCAGCGAGCCCATGAGTTCTGCTAAGAGCCCACCTCATACTGCAGCTGAGCTTTTCTATGCCATGAACCAGGATATTCAGAAGATGTTATAGGATTGAAAACTGTTTGAAATGGAAATTGAGGTCTCAATTTTCTCCAACAACAAAAAGCACAGCTCTTTCTTGCCACTCTTCATTCCCCTATCAGGTAGCTCTCATTGCTCACTGGGACACTGGAAGGCTTCTTTATTTGAATAACTGGCAAAAACACTTTTTATCCCCTCCAAATATCAGTCAACTACTGGTATAGCATGAGCTTTACTGCTCTGGGAGAAAAAAAATCAGTTTAAGGAAAAAACTCTCACTTTAAAAAGATTTTTTTTTCAATTTAAATTTTTAATAGCAGCATATTTTAAGGCACCTTTTTCTCTTTATTTCCTGAAAGAACCTACGACTGTAATTCTCACATGTAAAAGGCACTTTTGGTGGTTTTGCAGCGCTATCCCTGTGACACTGCAGCTCTAATCCTGCCACACCGGCAGCCCTTGGAAGTGAAACCTACAGCAAATTTTGATTTCAGCCACACCTTTGCAAAACTAGTTTTTCCATGCCAAAATATATAACAGAGATCAAAATCTTCACCACGAGTGCCAGAAGCAGCAAGCCTTTCACAAGTGATACCCTCTGGGTAGGCTCCCAGCTGTGACCCAGGTAAATCTGCCTTTACTGAACACGGTGCATGTGAGAAAATTGCATTTCAGCTCCACAGCACGAGAAACCTAAACACAAAAACTGTATTCCCCACCAATGAATATCAGCGCAGCAGCTGACCTTCCCCTGGCAACTTTTTCCAGGCAAATCCCCACTCCAAAGCAGCTCCAAAGAGGACAGGATGGAGAGATAAGCACCCAGTGCTGCATTCCTCCCACACCCAGCTCCCAGCCAGAGGGCGGATCAAGAGGAGGCAGCTGGCTCCCAGGAGTGCTGTTTGAAACTCCCCAAATTGTGCTGCTGGCTGATTCAATCACTGCCTTTAAGATTTTTGCAGGATGGAGGTTGAGGAGATGCTTGGATGTTTGTGGTGCACTCAGTAACTGGCCTGCAGAAATATCTGATCGACCCCAAAGCAGACACAGAGAGCAAACCCAGTGCCCTGTGCTCACAAAGTTCACTATGTTTTGTATTTTAAAGTCACTCTCAGCTTCAACAACGATACCAACAAGCAGGCAGCCATTAATGTGATATTTTTATCTCGCTGTGTGTGCAAGGAAAATGGGTTTGGAGCTGTGAGCTGTTCACTCAGAGTGCACAACAGTGAGGCACAGAATTTAACCAGGAGGTTTTTGGTAGGATGCTGTACGGAAGGGTCACATAGAATGAAAAGGCTGAATAAATCCCATGGCCAATTACATGGTCACTGAATCATGAAAAGGCCAGGCTCCTGGAATTTTGCAGCTGCTAGTAGATTCAACGGATGCATCAAACCAGCAGCAAACTCAGCTACAAGCTGCCCCACCACAGAACTGATTTGAAACAAAATGAACTTAGAGCAAACCCCCATCACGCAGAAATTTTTGAGTTAACACTGATAGACTTTAATTCCCATTTTCTTTCCTTGCCTTCAGTATACTTTACTACAAAACACACAAATTGCCTTTTTTGTTCAATAAAAAGGATGAAAAAACTTTGTAGAGGTTTTATTTTTAGTGAAATTAAGCCAAATATCTGGGTGTGGTTATTTATTTGGGGCAGGAAAAACATCTTTAAATAAGTTTGACTCTCCCTGGATAAGCTGTGACAGCATGCACTGGGGAAAAATGGAAAACAAGTTTACTTGTTTACAAGTTTAATTGTTTACTGCCAGAGTGACAAAGCCATATGAGACAGGAAGATTGCCAGCCCTCTAGCAGAAGTAGCCCAGAGTATCTGAAACCACGATTATTTTAAGCCAGCATGCAGTGACCAAGGAGCTGGCACAGAAACTCTTCCCTTTCCAAGGGCAGGAGCCCTGAGCAGAGGTGTAAGGAGAAAATTGGGAGGAATTCCCTCCAGGGCTGCTGGAGCTCCACCATCAGCACAAGGAAATGCTGCAGACAGGCCCATTTGGAAAATTCCATTCCAAACAGTGGCCAGAGCATCACTCTGAGGCCAGGGATCACCACTGGCTCTGTCTGGGGGCCCCTGGACCTTTTTCCTTTTGTCACTGAGCTGCACTGATTCCTTTGCAAAGTGTTTTGAGATCTCACAGAGGAAAAAAAACAAAAAATACCCAAAAAAACCCCATAAAATTAAGAATCATCATCAAACCACAAGTTCTCTCCTAGTATAGCACTCCCAGGCTTCCAAGACATTGAGGAACACACCTGATCACGGATGTTTAAATCAGAGAAAATAAATTCTTTTACAAATGAACGTGAAGGACAGACACAAAAGGCTGATCTCTCCTTCTTCCAACACAAGATTCTTCTCTCCAGCTCACAGATGTTTTACCCAGTCCTGCTTAAACATCTGAAAACTCCTAGAGAGAACATTGCACATCTGCCTTTTATTTTACTGACATTAAATCCTCCCATTTTTCCTGGCTGTGTCACTGGCCACCACCCAGCAGAACAAGTTTTTCTTTTTGCATCCTTCAGGTGTTATGCAGACTTCTTACTCCCTTCAGTGGTCACCCACAGTCCTTCATACATCCACACCTCTTTATATGTTTCTTGAGAATGTCTTTTGGACCTCTTAAATTATTTTTTTTAAGCTGAGGTCTCAGTTTTCTCCACCTGCTTTCTGTGGGTGACAAGTTGGTCCAGACATGCACCATTATCCTGCTCTTCCCTTTCCCTGATTAATTTTCCTTCATTAAAAAGCACAGACCCATCCTGTGCATCTGCCCAATGCCTCCGCCACAGCCTGGACATTTGAGAGATTCTTTAAGAGCAAATGACAAATGATTCATGGATTGAGAAATCTGCCATCTTCTCCACCTGCCAGCAAGGACAGCAATCCACAGGTCCCAAAGATCTCAGATGTGCATGGACATTTCTAGATGGTCTAAATTCCCATGATATAAACCCTTTTCCTGCCTGCTGGCTCTCAAGCTAGCCCTGTAATACTCAGTCACCAGAATCCTCAACACCAGGAGTTTTCTCCTTCCTTCTTGCCTCAGGAGCCTCTAAATGTTGGGGGTACTTAAGGCTACTGAAATAGAAATGTTGTCAAATATTTAACAGCTGATCCTACCCACAAATACTCCAGCCTGAAGATGACTCCACTGGGCCCAGGAAAGGAGAATTTGCTCAGGTGTCTCAGGTGAAAATGTTGTTAGTTTAGGATTAGTCAAATTTTACCTGAAAGCTATTACTAAATTCCCTCTTCAAACTAGGTTTGACAATGAGCATGAACAGTGTTATTAAACAGTGAGGCGGTGGCAGCAGCAATTGTGGGAATATAGACTTGATGGCATACTTTTTTTTTTCTCTATTACTTGATCCAAGAATTATTAAACTAGTTTTTATACCCTATACGTCAGGAAAAATTATTACAGGGATACAAGGGAGTGTAGGGGGATTAATTGACTGCACATTGGATACAATCCTGATATACACCTGGATATTTTTAAATACTTCTGTACTTTAAGGTCAGAAGGCACCATTATGATCCTTTGCCCTAAAACCTCAAGGCACAGTCAAGACTATTAAATTTTACTCCTGGAGAGGAGAGAATTATTCTCTCCTACTGCATAAGTGAACTGTACCGAGCCCAACAGCTTTGTTATTCATACTCCAAGGCAAGCAGCACCTACCACAATTTGAGTGATGAGATAAATAATAATGCAGCCAACCAGAATGGGAGACAAACTAGAAAAATCCTCATCGAAATTCAGCAGATCTGGGCTAGCTCCCTCTCAAAGCTCCCCCATCCATCCTCCCCTTCACACAGAGATTTTTGGGACAAATGCCAGTAGATCTCTATTGTTCCTGCTCATTCATTAGCTACAACTGCTTTTTCTGCTGTGCTCACACTTCAAGGTAAGGATAAGATTCTGGCCACATTGTGCATGTTGAAAAAGTAACTATGAGACACAGAAAATGTAGATTATTTTGAATACAAAATACAAAAGCATTGCATTGTTTCCTTCTCAGTTTTAAGTAATCCTCAGAAGTGAAACATATATGTTTCAAGGTGATAAACTCCTTTCATCCCATTACCTTTGGACTTTGCCCTTCCATCTCCATTACTTGTATCATTCTCTTTTTTTACATCTTGCCCCCCTTCACTAAATGGACTCAGAAAAACCCCTCTTGGTACTATTTATCACAATTCCATTTCCTATACCTGTAATTCCCATGCCTGCAGCGAGCGAATATTTGTGACTAAATCATAAAAGCCTGGTTTTAAATCTCTGCCCTGTCTCTAGTCCCCCTTCCCACATGCACCAGTGCAGCTCATGAGCTGCCTTCTAAGGCTTCAAAGGGGAGCAGAGGGTCTCAGTTTAGCTGGAACAATGCATTTCACAGAGCCACAGCTTTCACTTACCTCCCATGCTGGGGGTTACTATTTGCTTTCCCACACTTCCCTTTGGGCTGCTCCAGCCTTTGGAGCTGGAATTAAGGCAGGCAGGCACAAACTGGGGTTAAACCTGCTTAGATACATGAATGTGACCATCAAAATCACACCTAAAACTTCAGAAGCTGGAGAAAACAAGCCCTGCTCCCCTGAAAACTCCCAGCCTAAAGCACATCAAAATTAAAAGTGCTCGAGGGTTGTCTTTACAACAGATTTAGTAATGCAGTTTATTGAAGTCACCTGCTCTCCATTTGCATTTAAATTCTCCCCAATTTAATTTTTTCTCATTAAGCAGGCAAGGTAAACCCAAATCCTCTCCCTCACACCTGAGCTGCTCATGCCTTTGCTTAGAACCCTGAGTTTTTTAATGACTTTCTTATCTCCCTGACAATAAAAGTCCATCCTGCTTGCTTTTTCTCTCCCCCACAGGTCTCAAAGCCTGTAGCTGACAGAGATTCTTATTAGGAGCTGTTCAGGGAATTCTCCTGTGGATTACCAACAACCTCAGGCATCACAATTTGGAAACCCACCAAGGAGGTGACCCTTCTCATCCAAGGACCACATTCAGCCACTTCCTTGTCACGAATCAAGCAGAGAATTTGGTGCTTTGGAGACACTTTAATTTGTCCTTATCTCAGCATCACATTGTCCTTCCTCTGGTTCCCATCCTGACACAGAATCTCTGGCTTCTCTTAATGATGCCTTATCCATAGGTGGATACAGACAAAAGCACATTTGCTGCACATCTGCCTATTCTGCACTGAAGATGAAGCAGCTGAAGCACCAAAATTCTGCCAGTGCCTCTCTAACCTCACTCCTGGAGAGTATTCCTCTTTATTCCTCCTTCCTTTCCTTGCAGTCCTACCTGAGCAAGGCACAGAGATGCTCAGCACCCAGCTCTGGCAATATCCTCATATCTTATCAGCAACAACAAAATTCTGGTGTGAAGCTGTTAGAAATTCTAATTTGACCGAAGCTAGAGGTGAGTAGCTCTGCTTGAGAAGAAGGGGTGAAACCTCAGTGTGAGGAGAAATGTACTTTCTTGAGGTTGTGTGTATCAAAACATTCACTGGGCTCTTTCACTGAGTGTGCATTCTGACAGTCCAGAGAAAATGTTTTCACCCCAAAAAAAGATGGGATGTATATTCAGTCCTCCCCTGGGTGTGGAAGTTGTGTTCACAGCCAGTTTCTGAACCTTGGCAGGATGGAGGAGGGAGGTGCAGCCAAGCAGAGCCCGAGCCCAGGCACAGGAAAACCTCATCAAACACTTGTTCAATTTAGGCTGGCCTAAATTCTAGTCCTCTCTTGAATAATTGAAAAGGAAACGATTGTGGGGAAAGTTTCATGTAACAGGAAGTCCAAAGGATGTGGCAGATTTTGGCAGCTCCACACTTCTCTGTGCAGCTCACAAGCCTGTCCTGTCATTAACTGGCCTGTCTGTCACTGAAAACAAAATAACTCCCAGGCACAGATGGACAGCCCTGTGCTAGAGGCCAAAACAATCGTGTTTCCTACTCCAGAACCTCCAGGAGATCTGTCAATGCCACCACAGCTGAAACTCTTCAGTAATCTTTTTGTTTTGCTACTGTCTAAATTTAAAAAAAACCACCAAAATAGTCCTTATTGCCTTTAACAATTAATCCAAAATTATTCTTCCCTGCTTACACAAGACTTTCAAATCAAAGCATTAGTTCTTGGTTAGGATTGATACAAGCAAGGTCTGAAATCTAGAGAGAAAAGCAGAAGAGTTATTGCAGAAGGAAGTAAAATACTTTCAAGGAGTTGATTTCCTTAATTTGGTATGGTTTTAAAAAAGTTTATTGTAATATTTTATGCTCTGCACAACATCATTCAAGTCAGGAAAACTTCAGGGTTCTTAGGACAGAGAACACAGGCAGGGCTAATCCTTCCTGCAGCCACTCACAGAGCCCTGCTGAATGCCTGGAAAACTGCACAGAATTACCTCGATTCAAATGTTTGCCAGTCTATATATTCAGCTCCTTTACTTCCTTTTAACTTTAGGGCCATGACACTTAATTCAGTTACTATCCCAGCTCTGGTATGCTCATAAAAAATTCACACCTGTTTCACAAGTGTTCACCTGTTTAACAGACTCAGGTTTAAAAGGAAGGAAGCTTTTGCTTAATTATGAAACTATAACTTGCTTTTTAAAAGGAATTCCTACTATGACATTTGCTGTTTACAGGCTGTACAAGCAAAACTGCCCAGTGAATTGAAAGGGAAAAAAAAAAAAAAAAAAAAAAAAGGAGGGGTGGGGAATAAAAGAGAGAAAAAGAATTACTTGGATTAAAATATCTTTCCTTAACCTTGTGGAAGAGAATCTTCTCTGACTCGGCAGCACAGCACGATGAAAATGAAATCAATGCCAAGTGTCTTATCCTGAACTCTGAATGGGCAAAGTTCCCATTGACTTTCAAGATTTCTCCCCCTGCAAATGGCATTCAGGAACAGTCGTTACCTGCACCTAAGGCACGTCCACCACCATGTTCTGTCTCTCCCCTTTGTGTTGAGTGGATGTATAGAATTTTTGAAATCAGCACAGCAAGCTGTGAATGATGCATGAAATGAATAAGCTGAGCCTTGTACAAAGGGGAAATCCTGAAGGCTTGGTGCAATCACTGCTCTACTATTTCCTATGGCCTGCATAGAAAAGATGCATAATATTCTCCACAGAGACAAAGAAAAAAGCTCACCGAGGCCAGAAGTCTCAATCAGAAGCCCCAGAAGAGATAAATGACAGCAGCTCACAAGTTTTTAACATTGCTTAATTTCCCTCTTATTGCTGAGCTGCTCCCTGGCTCTCTCAGCCCTGGGTGCACGTGGAATATCCACACAGGGATGGGGGCTCTGAGAGCCCGGCTCACTTTGCATTTCTTTGGAGGCAGCCCAGCTTATGCAGGAGTTTGTGTTTCACACCTCAGCCCATCAGCCAAGAGGAGTTTGCACCAATCCCCCAGCACGGGATGGCCAAAGCATGGAAAAGGGTGAAAAAGGTGCAGGTTTTTCCACAGGATCAACGGGATATGTTAAAACCCCACAACCTCTTCCTTGAATCAGAGACCTCACTAATATCAGCATAAGAATTTTCAAACCAGGCCAAACCATGCTCAGACTGATTAGTCTCAATTTGATGTATTCCTGCATTAATACAAATATATTATAGTCGAACTGAGCAACAGCAATAAAGATGTTCTGAGCACAACACTGTGGCACAGAATTATTTCTTTTCATCATGGAGAAGGTATAAATACATCTTTTTGTGGATCTGCTGTGACCTCCCCCAGTTCTCTTGCTCCCTCCTGCATGTTTGCTCATGCACTTTGCAATCTCCCCCGCTGCACTAAGGAGGTAGAAATATTTTAGAAACTGGAAAACTGAGTTTTAATAGGGATCCTGAGCTTCTGAGGATGCCTCTGGAAGAAGCAAATCTAAAATCCTGTTTGCTTGACTAGCAACACAAAGAAGGTGACTGTGAATGGTATTCACAGCAAAGAATAATTAATTCCTCACCCTGAGGATGTTCTGTTGGGGAAAAGTCACTGTGTTGCACTGATTGCTGCGTCCAGTGGCATCAATTAAAAGTTGTGATAGGGAAGTATGTGGGAAACTATTCTGGAAATCTGCATTAACCACTAAATTACCCCATGCAAACACACCTGCAAGGATGGCTATCCACACCTTCCTTGAGAAATCACAAAAGAAATTTATTCAAATTTTCTCTCTCTGTTATTTGTGTTTTGTCAGAATTTAGTGATGAAATTTGCCATATAAATAATCTGAATATGGAGCATGAGAATAAACTGGACATGGCTACAAGAAATTAAGGATCAAGGTCTAAGTGGAAAAGAAGCCATATCAAGATTCTCACCTTTGCAGGCACTGAGAATATTCAGCAACATTCCATGTGAACATCACCCAGCTTCTGATTTCAGGTGTACTCATTGCTGAGAAATCATCTTTCCCCTTAACACTGGAGGATAGTTAGACAAGTTCCTATCTTCCTAATTATGTTCCTGAAAAGTGTCTTTCTTAGTCCCATGTTTGACATGGGGCAGCTAAAAAGATAATTTGTGAATGTTTTCACAAAGTGTCTATGCTAGTGTTTTCCTGAATTTATCATCTCTTCTTGTAGCAAAGAAATAGTAGAAATACAAAACCAAGTGGCTAACATATATTCTTAAAATATTCTTAAAATACCTACAATCAGATTCCTCTTCTAATTATTATACTTTGCTCACGGTTTCAAAAATTTAATTTGAGGTATTTTAACTTACCAACTCTTGTTGCAATAAATTAAATCTGAAGCTTTTTGGCATAGGAAGAGACCATGAAAATGTAACCCAATACACGGGGTTTTGAAAAACCAACATCACTAAGTGTTGTCTTCCACTCAAAAACATGTTAAAACAAAAGTCTAAATATTGTCATTGCACTTTAATGCCAGCATCAACCTCTTCAGAGCCAGTGGTTTGTCATTCTAAAGAGTGCACTTGCATTTATTCTGGATTTTGTAGAATAAGGCTGTATTGTTTTAACTGTGCAAAGAGTTGCTGCTGATGGTGCACATGCAAAACCCAGCATTTCATAGTTTGGAACTTTACCTGGTCTCCCTGTGAGTGTTAAAGGCTCCTTTCTGAGCTCTCCCACACCAGCAGAAGGAAATCCTGCCTGGCCAGTTCTCAAAAAGGCATTTAGATTTAATTCATGCAGGAGGGATTTCAAGGGCCAGACACTCTGTAAATTTAAAAATGGAGTTCAGTGCAAGTAAACCTTCATCAGCTCTAGAGAGAATATATTTCTGCATTTGTTCAAGAGGGAAATTTCCTGAGCCCAAGCAAAGGATGTAACAGTGCTCTTTGAGGGGGGGGGAAAAAAAAAAAGTTGTCTTCCAGGCAATGTCTCCCTCTATGCTGCTGGCTCTCTAATTAAATACATTGCTGTTGAGGGAAAAGAGGCTGTATCTGTATTTCTACTTAATTCAAGGCTGGTTTCCAAGGGTCTGTCCAGTCTGTGCACCTGTTCACAACCCTTCCCACAAGCTCTGACCACAGCTTATGAACTTTGGGATAAAGTTTAGCCCCAGGAAGCTGAAAACTGCATTGGGAGTTTTAGCTGGACATCTCAAAACCAGTAAATCAGGAAAAGCAGCCCTAAGCCAAACCACAGATAGGAGCTTCCAGAGGTATTTATACAGAGACCTTTTCCTGTGACTCCTCAGGAACTTGCTCACTGATCCTCCTTAAGCCCTAACTCATGGCAAACAAGGCAAACTTGAGCTTAAATATACTGCAAATTTTGAAAAACAGCATTTCTCCCCTTTCACGGCAGAGAATCCACTTCCACAAAACTCAGATGTAAATAACAACTATTTATAATGATGCAGCTGCAGTTTGAAGACACCAAGTACAGTTCCAGGGCTGGCAGCTGCTCACCTGCTCAGGAACCCTTGCTTTTGTCCGATGTGCACCTGCCTGGGAAGGTGGAGGGAGAATTGCTTTAGGGAATGGGAATTTCACTCTTTCACACTGAGAGCTCTGCCAGTTCTAGGGAGCACTGGGGACCAGTTTGACTCCCAGCTGAGATGAAACCAGCCCTGCTGCTGCCCTGCCTGCCTCTGTTCTGTACTCTACTAACACCACTGATGCTAACACCTTGTCCCAGACCTCCAGGTTAATTCTTCTCCTCAAGGGCTAGTAAATCATGTTACAGCTACTATACTCTACCTGAAGGACAGCAGCACAGGCAGAAGCAGCACCACGGGCTTGCCAGATTTCACCTGAAATCCTACAGAAGAATGGAGCTGTGGGTGTGAAACACGCGGGGCTCTCATGCACAAATGATCACCCCCAGCCCGTCCCGGGGGCAGCGGCGGTGCCGGGGCTTTGCTTTCCCCCGCTGTGGGATCTGCTCGTTCCCGGGTGGCCAGGAGCCAGGTTTGCAGAACATCCTCGCCCCTCTTGGAAGAACCCGAGAGAGCCGTGCCCGAGCCTGGCCGTGCCCGAGCAGGCAGGAGCCGCTGCCGGAGCATCCTCGCTGCGGGAATTCTGGAATAACGCGGCTCCTGAGCCCCGGGAAGCCAAGGGACACAAAGCGGCCCCGAAGCCGCTGTCGGGAGGGGTGGCAGGGCAGGAAGCCGTTCCCAAACCCAAACCACAGCAGCGTCCTCGCCTTCCCTCTCCTCCTGCCCCAAGGCAAACAGCGGAGGGGCAGCAGCGGGAGAAGCGGAGCTGGAAGTGGGGATGCGCTGCGGAGCGGAGAGCTCGGAGCCCGGCCCGGGCCCTGCCGGGGGACACACGGGGGACATACGGGGGGACACGGCTCGGAGGGAGGAGAAGCGATCTGACCTCCGCCGGCATCCCCGGGACTCCGCGGGGGCTGTTCTGCAGCGCAGCCGCGAGTAACGCACATCCCTAAACAAAAAAAACAACCAAAAAAATACAAAAAGGGCGGGGAAATGATATAAAAGTTGTCCAGACTAAAAGCACTCGTCAAACATACTGAAAAGATTGAATTATTTATTTCCTCTGGGGACTCCTGTAACCATTCATTATTAATGGAGTCTAATTAAGAGTTCCCCAACGGGTTTTACTTTTGTAAATATTTTAGATGAGCTGGCGTTTCTAGGCACATCCTCCTGACAAGGAAAGGAAAAAAAAAAGGAAATAAAAAGCACAACAAGCCGAGACAGAGACGTAATCCCCTTCGCTCCCCGTCGGCAGAGCCGGGCGGAGAGGCAACAAGTGGCCGCGGCTCGCAGAGCGGCAGCGACGCTTCCCCAGCACGGCTCTCGCTTCACTTTAAAATAAAAAAACAAATCCAAGGAGCGCTTTTTCCCCTCTCCCGCCCCCCCCAAAACGCAGCCGAAAAGCGCTGGCAGGTCCCGGAGAGGGCGGCCCGGGATGGGCTCGGCCCTGCCCCGCTCCGCGCTCGGATCCGCACAAACCGCCCGGACACCGCCGACGTGCCTGATAGAAAATTTATTGATCTCTCTTCGTTGGGAAGAAGGAAGCAAACGAGGACTAGGAACAAGGAAGGAGTATTTCGGTGATTTTTTTTTTTTTTTTTTGGTGGAGGGGAAGGAATCCGGTAACAAAACTAAAACGTTTTTCATCTGATATGTCAAAACATGGTTCACAGTAAAATTCACAAACCCATTTACATAAGTTTACAGTTTAAGAAAAACCAAGACACACAACTTACTATAAATAAAAGAAATGCGTTTGCGACCCGCACAGCTCTGCTCTCTCCCACCTCCCCCTTTTCAAGGAAAAAAACCCTCAAAATTAAAAAGTTGTGAAAGCTACAAATTGTGGATAGAAACCAAGCGAGGGTCGGTAACAAAACACTTAATAAACCACAGCGATTATGTGAACAACCGAGTTTAAAAACAAAAGCCCGCGGTTTTTGTTTATGCGATTGTAACGCTAGAAATCAAACTGGAAGATGCAAAGATTTTTAAAAACTTTTAAGCGAATAAAACAGTGCCCAACCTAGCCGAAACCAGGAAAGGAGTTGCCGTGGTTTGAAAACTTCACAGCGGCTTCTAGGAGGCAGGAGTTGTGCTCTATTAAAATAACAACTTGCTCAAATATCTCTTGTACAAAAAAAAAAAAAAAAAAAAAAAAGACAAATAACGGATTTCCTTTTTAAAATTTCTCCAGAGTTAGTATTAAGTCTGCTAAGCCGAGCAACACTGCCGTACGTCCCGGTGTAGTCAGGGAGCGGTGGTGGGGTTAGGGATTAAGACGGGGAGCCGTCCGGAGCAGCCACAAGTTTATTTATATGTGAGTTAGTGGTACGGTACCATTCACGGCAGTCCCGGCACTCTGGTAGTGCTGGTGGACGCTGTGTAACCTGCTGCCCTGCAGCGCGGAAGGGTCTGTGGCGTCCCCGCCGGGGGGCAGGTACATGCTGATCATATCCCGCAGGTCTCCCAGGCAGGCCCTCTGCGAGTGCGAAGTGATGGCCGGAGGCGGCGAGCTGGGCTCGGATTTCACCACGGAGCCCATGGAGCCCAGGCTCATGGCCGTGGAGGGCTGCTGGCCGTAGGCGGCGGGGGACATGCTGTAGGTGGAGGCGGCGTTCATGTAGGTCTGGGCCGTGGACATCATGGGGCTGTACTGCAGCCCCGTCATGTCGTAGCGGTGCATCTGCTGCAGCTGCGGGCTGTTCATGCCCGGGTGCTGGCTGTAGCCCAGCTGGTCTTGCATCAGTGAGTAAGCCCCGTTGGTCCAGCCGTTCATGTGGGCATAAGTGTCAATCCTCTGCCCCACCCCGACCGGGCTGCTCACCGCGTTGCCCCCACCCGGGGCCAGCAGATTGCCCGGCAGCGAGTATTTGTCCTTCTTCAGCAAGGTCTTGGTCTTCCTCCGGGGCCGGTATTTGTAATCCGGATACTCCTTCATGTGCACGGCCCGCAGCCGCTTGGCCTCGTCGATGAAGGGCCGCTTCTCGGCGTCGCTCAGCAGCTTCCAGTCGGCGCCGAGGCGCTTGCTGATCTCCGAGTTGTGCATCTTGGGGTTCTCCTGGGCCATCTTCCGCCGCTGCCCGCGCGACCACACCATGAAGGCGTTCATGGGGCGCTTCACCCGGTCCTGGTCCGAGCCCGCTCCCGCCCCGCTGCCGGCCCCGCCGCCTCCGCCGCCTTTGCCGGCGCTGCCCGCAGCGGGGTTCCCCCCGGTGCTGCCCGGCGTGGGCTGCGGCGCCTTCATCTCCGTCTCCAGCATGCTGTACATGGCCGGGGCCGGCAAAAGGTGCGCCAGGGCGGCGGGCAGGCGGGCACCGAGCGCGGGGAGGAAGTTCAAATTAAAAAAAAAAAAAAACAACAAAAAAAACAAAACGGAGAGAGAGTTCAATAATCCAGAATCTTTCCCAAGCTGAGAGGAAAAAGGAAAATCAAAACCCAACCCAGGAAAATCCAACAGAAGAGGCTGATCAACCCAAATCCAATCAACCCAAATTGGGTTTTGTTGGTCAAAACCAACAATCCATGGATTAAATGTCCCTGGGAGCTTCCCAGCTGCTGTTTGGGCAGTGGATCTGCACAGGAAGAGTTTCCTTTGCAGGGCCAGGAGTTGGACTCCACAATTCCTGTGGGATCAACTCTGGATGTTCTGATTCTGTGAGCTGTCAGCCACAGCTGTAGGTTTGTCTGAAGCCACTCTAGCTCTGCTTACAATGCATTATATACTTTTCTTTTAATACATAACATCCAATCAATAATTTTATTATTACCTATAGCCTATCATTATTAACATTACCATATTCATATTGCTATTCCCCAATCACTAAATGTTATTGTGTTACAGTTGAAGCTAGAAGTTGTTCTTCAGTTTTTTTGCAGTGGAAAATTTTGAGACTTTTTTCCTACTTGCAACACCAGCAGTCTTGTTCACCTGTGAAATCTCTTTGCTTGGTAAAAAAATCTTTTGTTTGAGGTGGGTTTATCCTTTCCTCTGAGCCATAAAACCCGCTTCTAACCCACATACCTTTTGTCTTCTTAGCTATCCAGTAAGACTGGCTCAGCAATTTTTTCCTTCTATATCAAAACTTGCTTTCATTTCTATTCCTTCTTCAAATTCTACATTTAAAGAGCTTTCTGCCTGTCCTAGGTTACAATGTAAGGATGTGCCTAAAAGTGTGAAACCAGGTGGGGCAGTGATCCTTATCTCCGTGGGAGATATCTCCTGTTAATGGGCCAGCTTTAAACCAGCTGGGCCAATCATCTTTATCTTTCCCATACCCCATCCTCCCTCCAGGAGATATCTCCTGTTCATGGCCATTGAGTCCCAGTGCAT
>JANRMJ010000026.1:5605080-5631246 GCA_025584955.1 Alethe diademata
TCTCCATCTCCATCTCCATCTCCATCTCCATCTCCATCTCCATCTCCATCTCCACTCCCAAATCAGTTTCCACTTCCACTTCCATTTCTATTTCCATGTTCAGAGCCCCCTCTAGAACAGTCCTAGGAGACATTCCCCATTTTAGTTGCATTTGCCAATCCTGACTTTGGCTAGAAGTCCCCCTCAGAGTGGAAATAGATTGAATTGAAGCCACTTTGGTCCAGGGTCCATTACGAGGCATCACCACAAACCAGAGTTTCTCTTACTTTGGGAACAGAAGCTGTGAACAGAAGTGGTCAAATCACTCAAGCCAGGAGAGCTGGAAGGAAAACTACTGGTCCTTCCATCACTGCAGCTGGAAATGTCTCACAGCAGCTCATCCAAATCCTTGGATGTTGGAATTGGCACAGAACAGGTAGAATTGCACTAATATTTGTAAAGCTGACTCTTCCCAGAGTCAAACCCTGTAAATTGTCCAGCCCATTGGGAAATACATTTTCCAAGCTAAAAAAGAAACAAGTTTGATGTCTCCATTCATATGAGAAAGAAATCAAACAAGCACAGGGCATTTTGCTTTGAAGTAGCTTTTGAGTCTAAGTCATACAATGATACCTCCAGCTCTTTCATGGAAATTAATTGCATTGATTTCCAATTAGGTCATTGGTGTGGGTGAACATTTTCACATGCCAGGGCATTGGGTCTAAACCAGCTAGAGACATGACATCCATATTGAACACTATTCCCTTTTCTCTTGTTCCTGTGAGATTATAAAACAACTTTCCACATGAAATCTAAACATCAAATACCAGTGTAATTTTCAATACTTTTTTATGTCTTTCTTCCTCCTTAACACTTAGACTGAATCATTTTCACTATGATTTGCAACCTAAACAATTACATAAACTTCTGGGTTTCATCAGGGCAGGAAATCTCCTAAAGAGCTGTGCAAAATGTTTTTGTGCAGCAGAGCTCAATGGAAAAACTTGGTTCTAAATGCATTATTGACTGTATTCCAAAGCTACGTGAGAAGAAATCAGAATATGAACCTGAGCTCTTTTTACATCTTATCCAAAGCTGTGAATCACAGAGCACCTCAGCTTTCAAACAGGCAGAAGATTTAAATAAGGGAAGGGATCCACCACAGGTTTTCTGGGTCAGGTTCCTCCTGTGTTATTACACAGATGCTATGACACACTGTCTGTTTAAAATTTGCCTCTTCTTAAAAGGATGAGAAATTCTGTTCTCAAGCCCCCAGTGTTTCACCCAGTGGAATTCTAAAATTGTCAGTAATAATTCTGTAAATTACGTCTACAAGAAAATTGCAGTTCTGTCCTTCTGAAGGAAAGGATTATTTTACCACACAGCTCAGTGTTCATCTCTGAAAATCACTTATTAGGCTGCCCTTGGCAAATTCACAAACTGCCGTTGTCAGGACCATCATAAAGTTGTATGCAACATCAATTTAACGATAACATTACACTGGTTTTCTCTCCAGCCTTGCATGGAGCCTGTGAATTTGTGGGAAAGAGATATTCAATACCAAGGGATCCCTGAACAATGCAGAAAATGACAGATCTGTGTTCTGAGGACATAACATACACCTTGTCCACATTTCACTTGGCTCCTTTCAAACAGCTGCCAATCCTGCTTCCAGATAAGTACAGAACATTACATGTATTCAGAAACTGTTTAAATTATTTTAAAGTTTTAGGTTACTGCTTTAATTGCAAAGTCTGAATTTTCCTCTCTTCCTAAAGCCACGATATGAATTCTCCTCTCATTGTTAGAATGTTCTGTGATATAAGCCTGCTATAATTTAGCACTCAACTGCACTGAATCCCATTATGAAGTCTCATCTTATATCACACAGAGTATATCTGAGTTTAAAACATAAAATGCTTAGCTTGTAAGGATAGGGAGCTTGTCATCTCTTTAATTTGATCACTAAAGTGGAATTTTGGATTAAAAAAAAGTTGGACTATAATAGCAAGATAATGCTAAATATCCAGATTTTTAAAATGACTGACACACTGTGCATTGCAGAGATAGAGATATGTGTGACCTTCACAGAAGTTAATTAAAATATGGAGAAAAAAAAATTCAACCTCCTTTTTTTTTCCCCCCTAGGAAGTGTGTATTTCAAATGTCCCTGGCCCTAAGGAATATATGGAGTAGGCCAGCATGTCTCCTGTTTGCCATACAAGGTCCCCTTGAATAACTTCCCTCTACAGATTGTCACAGGGTGGAGACCTCTGCCACTCTGATATTTACATGTCTAACAGAAATCCTCTTCTGCTGGCCCACATGTGACACTTAGGCTTTGAACATTCAATCTGTTCTCAAGAAATCCTGGGGTAGATCCCAAATGGAACGTTTGTGTTGACCTTGCAATAGAATCATAGAAACGTTTAGGTTGGAACAAACTTTTAAGATAATTGAATCTATTTGTTGTTGCTATCTAATGATTTTTTTTCCTTAATATAATTATCTTAAATTTGTAGTAATAAGGATATTGCAGTGATAAGTATACAGACTTTCTGATTTACTGAATTCTTTTACAGCAGTAAGAAAAAAGTGTTAGAAACAATGTAACACACAAATAAAAAATGTATTTGCTCGATGAAATATCAGTCTGAAAATTCAATGAGTGTCTTCAAGTAATATTTGAGTAATGGTCATGAAGAAGCTTAATAAATCAATGTTTGCTTGCAGTGGCTTTTCAAATTTGAAGCAAATTGCTTTTTGTACACTCACTGCTCACTGACTGCTCAACAGCTGCAATAAGTTACTTGAAAATGCCAGACCTGTGATACAAGGATTTGTGAGACCTGAGCAGGGAAAAAATGTTCTGTGCTCCATAAAGGGATTCCAGGATTGCCCCACATTTCACACTCTGGGTTGGGGTGGAACAAACCTAATTTTTTGCCTCCACCCTCCAACCCCAGAACTGTGAATCCCATGGCAAAACTCTTACCTGTGGTACAGAAGCTCCAACACAAACCTTTGTTTTCCCACTCTGTTCCACCTTTTTTGCCATAAGAACCAAGCAGTTTAAGAGAGGGAATGCTGTCCTATTTTTTTATTGGAGCTGTTCTAGGTGGTAAATTAATTCAATATTGTTTCCACAGGAACTAGAACACACCTAGGTGTGCTGCAGCTCAGAAGAATAATCCAAGCATGGCAAAAGGCCATGGAGCTCTTTGTCCTCTCCCAGATCTCATCCTCAGCTGGGTTATTTCCACATTGTCCATCCACACCTGTCTAATTTATGTGGATTATGGAGCATTTCATACCCTCAGCAGGGTTGGATAAAGGCAAATTAAATTTTTAGCAACAGCTCCATGGGCAGGTTGGAAATCAAAATATTCCCACAGTTGGTGCTCACGCAAAGTCGCCTTAAACTTGAGAAGCCTTTTCCACTGAAAGTCTTTCCAAAGTGCTCTGATCCTGTCAAAAAGTTTTAATTTCAATGAACTGACATTTTCTGACAAAAAGAAAAACAAACAAAAAAAACCAAACCAAACAACATTTGTCTGAAATTACTTGATAGCACTGATGGTAAATACGGGGGTGAAATAAAAGATTTACCGCTGCTGGAAATAATATTTATAAAAATGACTGCAAACACACATTTCCATTGAGGAAAGGAAGAAGTGCTAGCAATGAGTGGCTAAATACTTGCTGCTCACATAAAGACTTTCTTTTTTTTCCTAGCACAATCATGGAGCATAAGACATGGAGGTGGGCTCGGGGGGAAAGATGCAATAAACAGTGGACTCCCTTTTTTTAACAATAAATTTTCATAAAAATATCTGCAAAAAAGGCCAAGTTAGCAATGTTGGATATTACAATGCATTTGATTAATTTTTTTTCTTTTTTAATATAAAATTGTCAGATAATCTTGTCCTGTGAAAATACTACATTTTAAAATTCACCGTGGAGCTGTCAGGCTCCCACAGCCTCTTAGAGCTGGAGCTGGTACTGAGCTTGTGCTCCTTGTCAAAATTTAATGAGACGACCAGTTCTAAAATAATTGAATTTTCATATCAGAGCGAACCAGGATTACTCAGACAATAAAAATGCTGAGTCCTGTACTGTTACTGGCAAATACCTTTTGCTTTGCTCATGGAATCAGTATGTAAATGTTCAGGGTTTGTATTTAAGGCATCTTATGCATTTAGAGTTGTAGTACTGGCAATAATTTCAAATGGTGCTGTTGATAAGTAGCAGGGATTTTTTTTTAAATAATGTTCAAACTGTAATTTGTTTGGCGAATCGGGATAAGCGTTTGGTTTATATTTTATATAAATGTTAATGCACTTGCAGTTTAATTATATTTCTTAACTTCCAGCATTTCAAAAGTAGAATTTGAAGGCCACTCCATCAGATTGTCTTGCTTCCATGGAATACTTATGAGTACAGTCCCAGTGACTTTTGACTTTAAAAAGTGGAACTGTCCCCAAAGTTAATGCCAGCTCCAGAGGGTGAATATGTGTGCTGAGGCATGAAGGGCAGGACAATGCTGGATGTATTTCTCAGCTTGCAGGTTGAAAAGTCAGAGACAAAAGGTCCCCATCACATGTACAAAAGGATTAAAAACCAAACCAAAACCAAAACCCCATCCCTGACTGCAATTATTTACATAAGTGCTTCAAGAAACACTGAAATGTACTTCAGCAATGCACGGGTTGGTGCTGAAGAAAGGGTTCATGGAAATAATTTAAGGGGGTCTCAAGAAATCATTATCATTAGGCTGAACATCACCAAAACCTTTATTTCCTTTTCTTGTTTTCCAGAGATTATTATGAAGTACAAAACTGTAGGACTAAGGATTTCTAAATTTTCCATCTGCCCAAATTCCTGCAAATTCTTAGCATCAGAATTTTGCTTGACTGTGTGAAGCTCTGTTGAGTTTTCAACCTGTGGCAGGAAGGTATTAGAATAAAATTCACAAGGAAGGAGAGCTCCCAAACAACTCCCAGCGCACAAAAGGCCTTTGATCCATTTTTTCATGATGCTTCCCGGCCCATCTTCCTTCAAAACATCCCAAAAGTTTCAGTATTAACACTTAAGGCAGAGTTCATTAGCCACATCAATTCAACAGATGTTCAGGTGTATCTGCCTTAGGCTACAGAAAATCCACAGAAGAGAGAAGAACTAGAAAAATACATTTCCAAACCCAAAAAGGGTCTGTGGGACAAATTCCAAAGACTGACAAAAGATGAACTGAAGAAGTCTCTGCTGTGAGTGCTGTCCTGCACCCTTCGGGATGGCAGAGGAGCCTGCACTGCCCCATGAGAGATGCAGTTTGATCCTGAACACTGAATTTTAAAAAGGGAGAAATGCAGGGAAGAGGCAATCTGAGCTAATGCAGCCCCTGTTGTTCACTTGGATGATGGTGGAGCTGTGGTGGTCTTGTAAAACCTGTAGGACCAGGTGAACAAAATCTGGATTTTTTTGGTTGTTATTGCAGAAATACTGCTTGGAAAAGTTATTATTCAAAATGGCATTAAATGGAATTGGGTGGCCAAGTGTATTTGTTTTCCCAGTCTGCAATCCTAACCACTTCATAGTTACATAACTGATGTTTTCAGTTTTTCCCTGCAGACAAAGATAACCTGTAAACAACATAATCTCTCTCAGATGAGGCTTCTTTACATCTAGAGGTGGGGACAATAATATGGATTTTATCCTGTGTTACTACAAGTTAATTAGTCATAAAATCAGACAATTACAGAATAGTTAGGGCTGGAAAGGACCTAGAAGTCAACTTGGGCAACTTCAGACTGTCTCTGTCTTTTCCAATTTGCCTCACACTGTCATTTTCTCAGACTTTAAATTCCATGTTTCTGATATCATGGCACCTGGGTTCCCATATCCCATTGATCCTTCAGGCAGAATATCGTATTTACCAGGAGTTATATCCATTTCTTTTCACTCTGTTCCTCCTGAAAGCTTTCCTACTCAAAAAGGACTTCAACAATACCTTACATATTTCTCTCCCTCAATTATGACCAGGTTTTACACGCTGAAAATTGCTGCTGGCAGGAGCTGTGTATCAGTAATTAGGTGTCACCTCTGTGCCCTGGAAAATGCTCTTAAAGACATCAGCACTGAGCAGTGGGCAACTGCATCAGGTGACTCCAGAAATCAGCAGCTTTTTACTTCCTGAAATGAACTGAAAAATGTTAGCTGTAAGAGACAATTAAGAAATAAAATCCTGTGACAGTTTCTTAAAGCCTATGAAATACAGAAATATTGCACAGTGAGAACAAATTTTGTATTTCAAAACTTGAGTTTCTGCCCAAATAATCACTTGCAAGGAAATAAAATTGAAATACAGGTACGAGACTGAAACTTTTCATGCAGATACAAAACAGGATAACTTGGAAAGGCCCCAGAGTGAACAACTTAAAACTGCCCAGGTTCTAGAGCAAGACGTATTTCCCATTTTAGCTTTCTGCCTTGTGTCAGAAACAGCTTGTTTCTCATTTTTTGGATGGCCCTTTCCCAAATTTCCAGCAGGAAAAACTACAGCAAAAATGATGTTTATGCAACTGAATATTACTGGCGTGGGTTTTTTTTTTTTCCTTTTTGGTTTTGCTTGTTTTTTGTTTGTTTGTTTGTTGTGGGGGGTCGTTGCTGTTGTTGGGGTTTTTTGAGTTTTTGGTTTTTTTGGGTTTTGTTGTTTTTGGTTTTTTGGGGTTTTTTTTTGGTTTTTTTTTGGTTTTTTTTGGTTTTGTTTTGTTTTGTTTTTTTGGTTTTTTGTTGGTTTTTTTTTTATGAGCAATGGAATTTGAAGAAAATTTGATTTTGTGTTAAAACCCCAAGTGGAAGCAGTCAGCTGGTTTCACTGGCTCTGCTGCAGTGCTGGCAAGACCCAGAACAGCCAGGAGAAGAGTAACTGAGCCAGTTTTGAGTTAGATTTGTACCAACTGCACAGGAGAGTCACTTCTGCACAAACACTGAGCTCTATTAATGTCCAAGAACACATTTAGTGCACTGGCCTTTCAAAGCTTGCCAAAATTGTGATGCAGCAGCTGAGGAAAGGCAGGTAAAGCTCATCAATCTTCTTAAAGAGTTTAAATTCTCTGGAGTGAAGACATTTCAGCCAGAACCTGAAACTCAGTGTTGCTGCTGTTAGGAATGATGCATCATTATTTTATGATGGACATTATGCACCTTCCCCTCTCCTTTTGCATTTACACTGGAGCAACTTCTCCTCAGAGCACTTGTGTAATAAAACATCATTTCTGTGCCCAGTGCTGACCTCCTGAGGGTTCTGTGACAGAATGTTCATTTGTATGTGATCAGCCCAAAAATGCACTTTGTCCCATGATTAAAAAATGGTAAAAGAGTCCCTAATGTGGTCTTTTAGCCCAAACAGACTTTAATACCCCGTTTCTTTATCTCAGATCAACTTTATTATAATACAGTAATTACACAGGGAAAAAAAAAAAAGGTAATGATGATAATGTCAGGCACATTTAACCTCCTTTGGTGTCCCATGATTCTCCACACTGAAGGCTCAAGGAAAGGCCTCCCCTGACTTCTTGATAACTGGATGAGTGATTATCCCCCTTGTTAATGGGCAGTGATAGAGAAAAGTCCTGCATACGGGCAGAATATTCATGAGGGGGCTGCACCAGCCCAGATAAGGATGGAAGATGCCACAAGCAATCACTTATGAGAACCCCAGGGAAGAAATATCCACCTTGAGCCAGGCTTGGGGGGTCTGGGTGAGGGTGGCAGCAGGACAGAGCCACAGCTCTCATTTGGGGACAGGGAGGGACCCAGGGCTGGGTTTTAGCAGTGAGGAGTGTTCCTGCTGGAAGGTGGGCCTGGGTGATTTTGAGGTGCCCTCCATCCCAAACCATTCCATGATTCCATGGCAATTTCCTGCCATGTGTCAGGGTGAGATTTACCCCTGGAACCACAGCCCCAAATCTGTGCAACCAAGGCAAAGCTCAAGGTGCACTGCAGTGGCTTTCTTAGGGAGAAGAATTGTCCCCACACCTGAATGTCCTTTATCAGAGACTGTCCTTTATCAGAGACTCAGAGAATCTCTAGGTCAGGCTTTTCAAGAGGGGAATGGCCTCACTCTCATTTTTCATTCTATTTCAACGATTTCTTCCCAAATGGGATGGATATTTTGATATTTTTTAAATATTCCCACATCAATAATCTCAAAAACAATTTGCCAGTCAAATGTTCTGAGGATTTTGGGATGTGCTATTTAATTTTTTTTTGTTAGCATTTCTCAATATTTAAAAAAAATAATTCTTATATTTCTTATATCTCTTAAGAAGGAGAAGTAATTTACTATGAAAAGAAAATGTCCTGTTGATAACTGTGAAATTTCTTAACTAAATTCATACATGTGAGGCACTCTCAATTTCTGTTTTTATCAATCTGTGTCTTCCTAGACCAATCACACTTTGGAAAATAAACTGATGATCATGGCTCTTACTAAAGCAGCTCTTCTGACCACGCAGAACAAGACTCCAGCCCAGCAAACTTTTCCAAAAAGCAGTGAATTGTGGAGATGTGGTATTCCACGGTTAATGGTTCCTCCATTCTCTGCTGTGGTTCTTTCCATCCAAAGTCCTTTTGAACAGCAATGTTATGCACTGAAATATTTTGTGCAATGTGATCAGCTCAGCCAGGACCAGCCATGATCCACTCTGCTTTGACAATAATCTCACTTCCTTGACATTGTTTTTAAGTGAAAAATGGGTTTCTTATTACACAAATGTCTACTGTTTAAAAAAAAATTCTATGACAGATTTTTGCTTTTGTTAAAAAAATATATTTACAATAAATTCTTCCCCACAAACGTATCTTTTTGAGGGGAAAAAACCCTCTAAACCAACCAACCAACCAACCAACCAACCAAAAACTAAAAAACTAAAACACTTTCCTTTCTAATTCTATTCCACTAAAATAAAGCAGTAAAGTTGAATGCTTTTCTCTCCCAGCCTGGGAAATACCAAAGGTGAAAGGGTTTCATCCCAACATAAAATAAACCTGTACTGATTAACCTGAAGTTCTGTTGAACTCCTACCAACCTTAATCAGAACAACTTCAGTCAACACCAAATCTGAAATTATTCATGTTCAAGCAGGTACAAACTGATGGAAATTCATGGGTTAACTCACATGGATGGGCAAAGTAAAAGATTCTCACAGTGTAAAGGCTGAAATCCAGATTTAAAAAAAAATGTGGTCACTGGATTGAAAGGTTTTTGTCTTTTCCTGTGAGAGGAAAATGCCTGTTTGTTGTATCCCATGGAGGGATTGCTCCACCTGCACATCTCCCATTTCATCTGAGTTTTTATTCTGGCACTGCCACCTAAAGCAAGGCAAAAAAATCAGTGCAAAAACCTTGTAGGACCCATTTTTGTGCATCCCTCAGAGCCTCTGGAGATATCACAGTTTGGACACACAGCTTGGGTCATGGGAGATGCTGGAGGATTTCTCAGGATGCCAGGTCCTGAACATTAGAGGGGCTGGGCTGAGTTTGAACATTCTGTGACAGCATCTCCACAGGTTCCAGCCCCACAGCTGAGGGCTGTGCACATCTACCTGCAGCACCAAACAATATTTAACCTTTCTTTACACACAGCAAATTATTCTTTTTTTTTTTCCTCTGTATCAATAGAAACACAATTTTTATTATTTCTAAAAAAAAAAGTACTAGATTTGAAAACTGTTTCTGCAGAAGTCCTTTATCTGCCTCCCTTCAGAAGTGCAGCAAATCCTAATATGATTTATCAAAAGTCCTTGCTTCTAAAAGGCATTGTGGCCACTGAAATAATGAACTACTTGAAAGTCACATTTAATTTACTCCCAAAGAAACAAGCTAGCATTGCTCAAGGTTGCTGGGGAAACAGGAAAGCTGTTTTAGATCAGTTTGCAGCAGAGAAGACTTGCTGATGTTTTGCAATTTGTACACATTCACCATAATTTTAACATTCTCTTATTTTCAGAAACCCATTTCTGGTTTTGTGGTAAATATTCATCTTCACTCCCACAGCATGGCCTTGTTTTCAGTTGTGGATTCAGGTTCATAAATCTGACTTAAAAATAAGCAGGTTTATCACAACTGTGTACGTGTTTCTTCTTTGGGGGCCCATTTATCAAAGAATGCATCCAATTTCAGCCCAAGGGAAGCCCACAATAGCCATAAAAATCCCATTTCTTGGGAATCTACAGTACCAACGTTGTTTGCAATTGCAGGTGATCAGACCCTTCCCAAAATCTTTTATTGGCTGCCCTTAGACTTTCCTGCTCCAAAGAAAAGTTCTAATAATTTCCAGAGTTGTGAAATTCGGTTACTGCGTTCACTTAGTGCTCTGCCATAAAGGAGAAGAAAATCACATTTGACAGCCACATGCACAAGTGGAGTTCTGCTAATCCTTCTCCTGGAGACAAATCAGGACCCCCTTTTCCATCAGCTGCAGTGCACAGATGTGATTTAACATGTACAAACCCAATTTTATTCTGATTTACTCAGAGCTGCAGTGGTGGAATGAACAGACCAGCAGAGAAGTGGGGAAGCAGCTGGGCAGTGAGGGAAGATAAAACAGGTTTGCAACATTCCCCTCAGAAGTTTTCTCACAATATCCTGTTTAATCCAAGACATCAATCTCCTAAAATCATGTCAGTCACATGAGTTTCATGAGTAGGGATAAAAGAATTGTCTGTGCATCATTGTTTAATTTTGACATTATTTATCTCTTGGAGTCCCAGGATTGCACCAAGCACAAATTAAGTTCAAAATTAACAAAGGAAAATATTAACCAACATTAAAGTGCTTAAAATAATTGATGGTATTGATTCCAGCTTGCTCTCAGCCTCATGGAAATATAACTTAGAAAATAGCCTAGAACAAGAGATACAGAATATCTCTGATGTAGTTTCACCTCATGTCTTGTTTTTTTACAGATGCTTAGGTAGTAGGTGATGTGTTTTGAAATATCTACCAGAAAACCTCCAGTTTTTCACTTTTAGTCCAGCTCTTGGACATAAAACTTCATCACTACCCACTTTGCTTGGTTTTATTCATTAATTTTCCTCCATACATCTCATCAAAGTGCTTTTTTTCTTTTTTTTTTCCCCTATCCTTTGCCTAATTGCACATTCTGAGATTTTTTGTGACATTCCATCAGATGCTCAGTGAATTTTGCTCTAGTTTAAAATCACTGTATTCTTTAAGGTACCATGGTGACATTTTTGACTGAACACTATGTTTTATTTCTTTAAATGATGGTGCTTTCATCCAGTAGGATGAACTGAAGAGAGAAGAAAGCAGAGGGATGCCAAAAAGTAACTGGAAGTAAGAGTGGAGCTTTGGACCAGATCAGCTTTGAATACAACGTGAACAACGAATAACAGAAACAAGGAGGACTGAGAGGAAAATCTCTGAGAAACTGAAGATAAGGTAAAAAGGGCTTGTTGAAAAAAAAAAGAGCGGTGTTAGAAGAGAAAAATTTACTTTCGAAGCCTGCTGTGCCTGGAAGGGCAGGAAATGTGCTGCTGCCCCAGGGCATGCATGCCTGCCTCCCTTGAGCTGGGCAGGACGGGGGTCTCTGCACCCTGGAAATGTGCCCTGATCCCAGGGAATCCTGCTCGGAGCTCACTGCCCATCCCCTCACAAATGTAAATGCTGCGATGGAGGATAACAGACCCGACAGAACCGATAACACCGGAGCGGGGACCTGGGTGTGACCCTGGAAGGGTCAGTCCTGCACCATCTGATAGTGCTTTTTGTATTCAGAGTAGTTTTCACCTGAAACTTTTAGAGCTGAGAACGTCCTTTCCAGATTTTCATCTACAGGAAGAGACATAGAACAGAGAGAGCTCTAGGATGGAGGAAATGGAGATGCAAAAGGATGTTTTAGGACCAAAAAAAAAAAAATCAAAGTTGCTAAGTATAACTTGGTTATTCACTGATAGCTAATTTAGAGCATAATTATCTACTCCAACCCAGGAGAGGGGGTTCAGTGGGATCACTGAGGATGCTCAGGCACAAGGAACTGGTCTTTCCTGATAATCCTGATGGATTATCAGACAAAAAGGATTCCAGGGAACCCCCTCTTCCACCTTCCTTGTGACAAAAGATACACTGCTGATATATTGCTACAAAAGTGGGTAGCCAAGGCAAATTTCAGAAAGAACTCTTGATGGCCATTTACTGAACGATAATGACATAGTACCAGCTAAAAGCAGCCGTGTAATCCTGGACTAGGAATGATTCACTAATTAAAATTTGCTTAGAAAGTATTTCACAACATAATTTACAGCAGAATTATGTACTTTGTATATGGTGTTAAAATCAATATATTCCTATGGTTCGATGGCATTCTTCATTGCTTAAAAATTACCTGAAATCTTATACCATATATAAATATGGTATATTTAGCATAATAATTTGGTAATATTTAGCATAAAACAGATTTTCTGTGAGGGGGAGAAAAATAAAAAGAAAGACAGCTAATAAAAGTAAAAAAGATCGGTACCTAATTAGGTTGACTGACTGAGGGTCAATGCTGCCATCCTTAGGTCTATTATACAGTAAAATCAATGTATTTTATATTGATTGTGATTTTATCTGATGTGTGTTAGCTACTCTGAGGTAGTGCCCACATTTAACAACACCTTGTTACCTTAAAGCCTTATTAATAAGGATAATGCAAAAAACGAGTTGCTTTTTTGGCCACAAAAGCAAGCAGTTCCACCAAGAAAACTACTGCCCTGTCATCTTTAAAATAATTCATCAGCTATCTGGAAGACAACCTTGTTTTCTTTTGGGAAAACCTCTCACAGCTGCCATTGCTCAGAAAGCACCATCTGATAATACTTTTTATATTCAGAATAGTTTCATCTAAAACTTTTAGAATTGACAACGTCCTTTCCAGATTTTCATCTACAGAGAGAGACACAGGGCAGAGAGAGCTCTGGGAGGGAGAAGAAAAATGGAGATGCAAAAGGATGTTTTAGGGAAAAAAAAAAATCAAAATTGCCAGTATAACTTGGTTATTCACTGATAGCTAATTTAGAGCATAATCATCTACTCCAACCTGAAGAGTAAACACATTAGCACTGGAAAACATTGCCTACTGGAATAAATACAGGTATTTATAACAGCATTAAGAGACTCTATTAAGAGATTTCTGAGAAATCTGAGTTTTGTACCAGGAAAACTCTACTTATCTACTGTTCAAACAAATTTGTGAAGTGCAGACTCCTTCGTACCTGTAGCCCTAAGCATTACACAACAGTGAATAATCACATTGACAACAGGGCAAAAATGGGTAATTACTATCTCCATATTGTGTTATTTTACAAATTAGTATATCCTGCATCTCTTTGGAAGGAAAATGAGGCATATGTTTTTGTGCAGTGTTGTAGAGCCAGCAGACAATAAACTGATCCCTCATGAGAGCACAGCAATGCAAAGTGCTCCCTTGTGCCAACAGGAAAAAAAAAAAAAGAAAAAGAAAAAGGAAGAAAAAAGGAGGAAAAGGACAAAATGACCAGGGAAAGCATGAAATTCAATGGAGAAAGTGATTTAATTACAAGGAAAAAGAAAGGAATATTAATACAGGGGGAAACGCTCTTCTGAGAAATCAAGGGTGTATAACAGATAACAGAAAATATATCTTTTTAAAGCCATAAATTCTACTTGGTAATGTCAATTTAATTGAAAATGCTGCTAAATCTCCTTGTATTACATTAGCGTGCATGTTAAGATTGGTGTGTCCATAAAGGCACTCCAAGAGGAGCACACAATGCCATGCTAATAGGGTTAGGTGCTCAGAATATAAGGTAACATAAGTGCCATTTGATGCAAGAGTTGCTAGGGAAGGCTATTTATATTTTTTTTTTCCCCTTTGCCTGTTAATTAAGTGAATTTAGTGCTTTTGAAAGGTGCCAGATTGACAATCCCGGGGACTGAAGTCCCCTATTCATGGGCAGGCAGAGGCTGTTCCTCAGCCTTGACCTGCAGGGCTCACCTCCAGCGATGCTCCGGGCCGGCCGCTGCTGCCCGCTCATTGCCGGCGCTCTGGGGAGCTGCTGATGAAGGTGCTAATTAGGGCCGATTGTCAGCCGCGGTTTTGTGCCCGGACACCTGTCCATTAGGGAGCGAACGGGGAGCGCCCGCTTTGCGCGCAGCCCCTAACGAGGGAGGGGATTTTCCAGCGCTGCTGACCCAGGGCCAGGGATGAGGGAATAGGGATAGGAAAGGCAGCTCAAGGATTGGTCTCACTCCATTTTTTAATTTTTTTTTAAGGGAGTAAATGGCAAAAATAAGTTATTTAAAATGTGGTGTCTGTCCAGCTACCTTGAGGACTCCTTTTCCAGAACTCCCCTTCTTGACTTCTGCTTTTGAAATGGGAATTCCTCCATGGCTGTTGCTCCATTTTAAAAGAACATGGAAAACTCAGGGCTAAACCAGAGAAAGGCAAGAACTATTCCAGCAAAGCAACTCGTTCTGCCTAGGGCTGATATAAACCTGAAGAATGAGAGTTGGCACAGCCCCCAATCCCTCTGCCGCGGAGAAAGGATATTCATGTCCATTTGAGCAGTGGGATGGGTCTGCTGTTGAATAAAACATTCCAAAGGACCAAAGTTGACTTCTTGTTTGAGGGCAGAGCTTCCAATAACCGGTTTTGCCAGCATCTAAGTTTTTGGATGTTTGGATGCAGATAATGACTTATCAGATAATTTCTTTTAATTCTAGTTTGAGGCAGCTTCTAGTCCCTGGTGATAGCCATTATCAGACTAGAAGCAAAAACTTCCTGAAACCCTGAGCCTTATGTAAGTTCTTGCCTTTACTTGATTTAGCAGAGTCAAGCCAAATAAAAATCTTGTTTTAAATAAGTGAAGAGCTGAGTTGATGAATCTACACTGACTAATATAGCACAGTTCACTTTGAAATAAAAGATTCTTTAAATGTGTGTGTTTTGGGTTGGTTGTTTCTTGTTTTGTTTTGTTTTTTTGTTTTTTTGGTTTTTTTTATCAGAAAGGGCTGACTCCAAGCCTTTATTCCTTTTCACTTCTATAAAGGTGCAGTAGAGATATAGCAGCTCAGTGTTCTTGACATCAACAAACAGGCTGAAAAAACATTATCAGGAGAGAGCCAGTCTCCTATAACAGTTGAATAGTACTCACCCTGGTGATAAAGGTTTGGGTGAAAGATGAAATGAAAAATGTGTCTATAGCTGCTTGCAGCAAAACCTGCTTTTCTGGAGCACTTTTGCCCCCTGTCTTGAGTGTTCTGTTGAATGAATAGTGGGTGCTTTATGTCACTTTGTTGCTGAATGGAGCAGTCTACTTAGCATGAACTTTCTGATGGCCCTACCTTCAGAAATGGTGTGCAGAGGTTTCATGGATTATGCATTAGTGCCATTTAACTTTCCACTTGAAGATAACATGGGCAGCAGCAGGTCTAGTAAAGACTGAGCAGAGAGAGGCAAGCCAGCACCAAAAAAGCCCGAAATTTTTGCTCACAGAAATAATTTCAAGTGTCCTCTGTATTAAAGTGCCTCACCTAAGTGTGATATTTGGCATCTCATTTGATGAAGCAGGTGTTTGGTGATATTACTTCAATTTTTCTCAACTCTCCTTTGAAAACTGGGAAATCTCCTCTTTGTTATTCCTCAGTGTTTCCAAACTGCAATAACTCCTGTACCTAAACATTCACATAGTGAAAATCCTGCACTAGGAAACATTCAAATAGTGAAAATCCTGCACTAGGTCCCACTTGCTCTCTTAGCTGAGGTTTCAAAAGATGGGTGTGAGTTAGGAATCCCTTTAAGGCTGTGACAACCACATAAAAATTGCTTTAAAATATGCCCAGCCTGCTCAGAGTGCCACAATAATAAATATTAACTCTTGTTTCTTTTCAGTCTTTTGCATTGAGGTCACACTGTGGAATCATTACAGGTTTTTGTTTATTCTCATTGAGCAAATTCTAAAATATTTAAATTTTAAAAACCAAACACAAAATCAAACAAACAAACAAAAAACCCAAACCAAACCAAAAAAATCCCTACAAATGGTGGGACAGAAAGCCAAGAAAACATCAGTATTTTCCAGAACTTAAAAATAAAATAACATATTCATCTTCCTATTGCACAAAATCAGTCCAACTCTTATCACTGGTGCTCATCCTAGGAATCATCTCATGCCATTTCACCCCTATAATGCCCTAGACATTTTATGGACATTCCTGGATCATGTGTTAAATTTTAGAATAAACTGACATGGAATTTTTAGGATGGTGCTGGGAAATAATGAAGTGTTCATCAGAGTAAATGATCTTCCAACAAAGAGCTGAGTAGCCTGGCGACAATTAAGAGCCATAGTGGAAATTAAGAGAGGCATTAAAGGATATCAATCCTATGAATACTGACATGGATATTTCTGCTGTCAGCTGACAAAAACAAAGTAATTGATTGTTATAGTAAATAAGGTGATGGAGACACACACACACAGAGCCTGGAATGAAAAAGCAGCACATGCAGGACATGTCCTCTCTTTAAAGAGTCATTCTCAATGCTAAAGCTGATTTGATGAGGACAAAAGGAATAGCACAGATGAATCAAGGTCAGAAAGGTGAGTAAAAATAAGACAGTTATTATGTCTTTTCTGAAAGCAGAAGCAGATTAGAAAATAGGTCAGGGAGTGCAGGGAAAACGTTATTTGTATTCTGTCAATTTGCAAAGGACATGCATAACTGAATGCAGTGAATTTGTAACCTCTTATTCTAGTGCTGGGGAATGATGTATTCCATATTATTTCGTTTTATTACAAGTATTGTGTTATATTTTTTAAAAGATTTTCCTGCCAAAATCAAAATCCTATGGTGATGAATGCTGCACAACCAAGCAGTAGGAGAAAGTTTCTCTTGTGAAGACTGTGGGACACAAACAAAAAATGTGGATGTGGTTTGTCAGGAGCCATGTGGTAAAGCAGGAAATAAATAAAGCTTTTCTCCATTTGCCAAAGCAGTGCCATTCCCAGGAAGGACACAGGCACTTCACAGAGCCACTAAATATGTGTCAAAATGGTTGTCTGATAACAGACATTTCTTTAGTTGTCTGGAAATTGGTAATTCATTATTTTATGTTCTTCCTGCTGTCTTGGGTTTAGCCTGCACTCCTCAGGAGATAAATCTAAAGTGTACTGAGGGAGCTGGTTAGTCTAGAGAAGAGAAGATTGAGAAAGGATCTCATGATTACATGATATTTATCTCATGACAAATATCTGTCAAGGGATGGTGCCAGACTCTTTTCAGTGATGCCCAGCAGCAGAACAGAACAGAGGTGCAACATTATAAATAAAACAAAAGAAGTGTTTTAAAACAAGAAGTTGCCCCTCAGCATGAGGATGAGTTTCTTCCCATGGAGGGTGGCAGAGCACTGGAACAGCTGCCCAGGGAGCTGTGGCACCTCTGGCTTCACCCAAATCCCAGCTGGATGTGTCCCTGTGTCACCTGCTCTGGGTGACCCTGCCCTGGTGGGGGTTCAGTCTGGACCTGGATCTCCAGGGGTCCCTTCCAGCCCCAGCTGTTCTGGGATTCTGTGCTGCCTGGGGAAGTGCAGAAGGCCAGGGAAAAGCACTCAGTCCACTCCCTAAAGCTCAGACAAATCTCACATGATGGCAGAACTTTCAGACATTCCACCTTTGCAAACTTTCATTGATGAGGACAAGCCATGTAAAAAGCCCACACCTTCTTCCTCTTCATTAATTTAATTCATCATTTCCATCTCCCACCATCACTTCTGTCTTTTACAGACATCCAGGATTTCCCACCTTTCACACTGGAAATGCCAGCAGACTTTCTACCTCTATTAGAACTCTTTGTTCGTAATAATTCTTGCAATAATCTGTGCACAGAAACAGCTGATTTACAGCTCATAAATAAATCTTCAATGCAAATCTCCATTTAATCCAGGAAGAGATGGCTGTGGAGAATCAGCTGCAGTTACCAATATTCTTCCAAACTGATGTGGAGGGCTGTTCAAATCCTAAAACCACTGCTGCCCTTCCACACTATTCATTGAGGGATGTGCTCCCAGAGCACTGCTGGCTCTGCTCTGCTTCTGAAACCTTTATGCAGAAAATAAATGGGCAGACAAACCCAAAACCTGCTGCTAACAACTGGCTGGTGAAGAAAAGCTCTCAAAATTATACCCATAAATATATTTTTAGTGCAAAAACACCTCTTCTATAAAAAGGCTTGATTTAAAAAAAAAGCCACCTGCTAATTTTGATTGTTTTAAATATTGACCCCACAATGTATTTTCCTTAAAATGAAGTAACATAGTTTAGATAAACATGTAAAAAAAAAAGAGAAAAAAGTGTTTCAAGTAATAATTTTATTTAAAAAATAATAGTAAATATATTTTAACTTGATTTGAATACCTGTGTGTTGGCTTTAGAAAGCAAAGCATTTCCACAGTAAAAGACATTATCACGACCTGATTTTGAAAACAATGTGAGATTGCCTTAAGAATGTATTTTTCTTCAATTATATAAGGAAAAGATAAATGCAGCTAATTTTTTACATACCTACAAAAATGCATTAAAAGCCATAGGCATTGTATTGTTTTGCTTTCAAAGACATTTAAAATTAGTTTTGCTTTTTGAGAGCTTATTGCCTTTCCCACAAACTTCCTCCAAATTCCTGCAGCATGTACGGGAAATGCTCCCTAGAATGCAGATTTCCTGGTGGATGTGTGGATTCTTTTTTCTTAGTCTCAAGTGTCAATGACTGGAATCTTATACTAAGTAAGGAGCTGACATGTGTAACTAATTTTCAAAAGAACTTTCTTTAAGCTTATTACCAAAGCAACTGCTTTCATTCTTAAGATTTGGGCAATATAAGCAAAGGTAATTCCTTTATCACCCAGCATAAAATCCTTTATTATGCCGTGTACTAGCCCAAAAAAATGAGCAAATTCTGATATAGTCACAAAAATTACTTCACTGTTTTATCACTTTATTTCTAGTCAGTATTTGTTGTGGAATAATGTAGGCAAAAGGTTTCACGGTGTAACATTTGCCATTAGACATATTCAAATGAACTGCTTGTTCTTAAAATATTCAGCCAATGTCTAGGATGCATAAAATATTAACATAGTTAAAAACCTAAATTCTTGAGTTTTGGCTGCATAGTTTTTTATTCATTTTTTAATTTTTATTGCTGTCTTTGGCTTCTAACCTCTTCAAGTGAGCTTTCAAAGGAGAAAATCAAAGCACAAGGGAACAAATCAAGATTGGAGCAGAATGAGAGCAGGGGCACAGTGTCTAGAATTTAACAAGCCCAGTGATTAAAAACTTCTGATCATACAATGATTTGTTTCCATGGGAGATACAACTCTCAGGATCATTTCTGACCACCATAATTTATAATACTTCACATAGTTTTGAAATTAGTTTTTCTCCCCTCAATACCTGTTGGTGTTTAATTTTCACAGGACTGTTTTATTGAGCTGAGCCACGACAATGACACTTCAGGAATTTTAAGGTGGCTTTCTCTGCACTCGTTTGCCCATAAATGCTGCAGAGAAATGGAAATAAGAAGTCCTCTAAAATACAAACTGCTCCTGTACAACGAAGTTACTAAAATTGTAAATACACAAGCCTCAGGTTAAACTGCTCTGTAATAACAGGAGCTGTATTCAGCAGCTACAAAGGCATAGAATAATTTCTTTCAGAGGCAAAGACATTCCTGGGTGGAAATGAGTGCAGGAAAATTCTCTGCTAAAAATTCTTTTACTATTCGTTCATTGGGCCAAAATGGGTGGAATTATGTGTAAACATTCCTCATTTGATTTATCCTCTCAGGCACCTGGCAGTAGTTCTGGCTGCTTCTGGAAGGAACCAAGGTAAAGCTTGAGGGTTACACAACAATTTAGGAAAAAAGTAGAAGATAATTTACCTTCTGCCCTTCCTTCTTTCCTTCCCTTCCTCCTTCCCTCTCTCTCTCCCTGAAACAGTTAAATTAGAGTTGTTTACAATATCAGGCCGAAATATAAAAATATTCATAGTGACTTGAGCTTCTGGAACCTTAATTAATCAAGTACATTGTTTATGAGAGTTCTGTAAATGTTTCTTTCAGGGACAGCCAGTGAAATTATCACTGCCATTTAGAAGGTTTCTGAGATACTTTACGGGTTTACAGGAAGAAGCATCCTCTGGATGTAGGAATCCACAAGACCAGAAGAAAACTGAGGATTTTACCCACTGCTCTCACTTAAGCATGAGGGATGGTAGAGAGGAATTTACCTGAAAACTCACACCAGTCAAGGAGCTCCCCTTCCTGGTTGCTTCTTTACAGGAACAGGACACTGAATTACTGAAAAGTGGTAAAATGCCGTGAGATTCACTGGGCAAGCAGCTGGGCAGTAACAAACAGGACCTGCATCAGTAGCTGTATTGTAGACTATTTTCTCAACTTAAATATATTTATGCAAGCATGCTCAAGGCTGAACCCTCTCTTTTGTTGCCGGGCCACAGATCAGTCTGCTCCTGATTTAAAATGCATGGCTAAGTTTAAAACTTTAGTAAGGGCCAATCTCTGAATAATCCTTTAAGGATTATTGTAATTAAGGGACTAATCCTTAGATGTTTCTTAATTTGTGTCCGTTTTAAAATCGAGTGCCACTTCTTTCATCACAAAAGAGAGAAGAAGAGGTGAAGCTGACAAAGCTTTAAACATTAACAGCCTTTCCTGTCACCTCATGCATCCGAGCAACACTGACAGGTAGAATATTTAAAACCAGGAGGTCATTAAAATCAAACCCGAGCACAGAACCCCACCCCACAAAAAAACGCGACTGAAAACCAAGAGAGATTTTAAACCTGGAGATGTGTTGATGGTGAGAAACATTCTGTGTGCATATATGGCAAATAGAGTTTAAGGACAGACATTTCAACTTGTGAACCCTCAAATGCTTGTTTGCAGCCACCCTCCCCCCCAGCAGAAACCTGTTTGAAGAATACATCAGTGACAGCAGTTTTTCTAATCGCCCCAGCACTTATATTTATTGTTTATCATGGCAAGAGTGAATTGGGCAACTTAAGTTTGACAATTTAGCAGAGAGGGAGATGTTAAAGTAATTCAATTCTTGATGCACATGAGGGAAGCTTCATGGTCTGATGTAAGGAACGTTGAAGCTGAAGACAGTGCATCGGGAAAAGGAAGCAATGGTGTGGCATTGCTGGGCTAAAACCCCTGCCAGCAGTGCACTGCCTGTACCTGGGATCAGCTGCCATTGCTTAAAGGTGCTCGGGATCTCTGCCTGCAGCAGTCCTGTGCTAAGCAGTGTCAAAAAGGAGGCAGGAAGACCAAGCAGTGCTACAGAGCTTGGAAATAGCCTCTCTTCCCAATTCCAATCTAGATCTGGGCAAGGCACAGACCTGGATGCCTCTGTTCCTGCATCTGTAAAACGAGAATGTTGATAAATAGTTACAAAGAGGAAAAAAAAAACCAAAACCACCCTTGGGATTGTTATTATGAGCAGAAAGAGCGAGAAACAAGCAGTTGATGCATCTCTTGCTGTGTTACATTTGTGTGGATGTGCAGCACTGGAAGCTGTGTGAGTTGGAACAGGGGTGAGAAATCATTAGGAGATGTGGGAAAAGGCTCACTCCTGTTTATACCCCTTGGAAATAGCAGATCTTATTTTTATTTCCCCGTGAAACATGTAAGTATTACAAAGATTCCATGCTGGATGTTTTGGCAAGCCTGCAGGGGCAGGTGTTTAACATTCTACAGGCTCCATAATGATGATTGCTCCATGATACACATTTATCTTTACTATAGTTTACAGAGTTGGGGGTTTTGTTATTGTTGCTATTTTTTTAATGCTTTTTTTCTCCTTTTCTCTGTGACAAATTACACTGTGCTTTATGGAAATGTAACATTTTGTATGAATGGCTGGCAGCAGCCATGTTGCATAGCAATGAGCAAGACAAAGTAGCTCCACTCTTATTTGCAACTGGCTCAGACCTTTCCATTAGCAAATTAAAATCTGTTCAAATTTATTTACTAATATATTAGGAGAAACTTCAGGCTAACCCCTGTTGACCTGTATTATATAGCAAACAACTGCAGCAGTGAAAATAATTAATAGAATGTATTGCACCTCCTGCTTGTTTCTCCATCACAGCCTGGGGTCGGTTGCAGAGTGGGTTTGCAATCTGCATTCTGTTACAAGGCCACATTTACTTAAAAATTATCAATTATATTCTGAAATTACTTCCTTTAATTGAACTCTCTCTATTCAAGGCATCCCCTGTTTTTAAAGCTTCTGAAAGCATGTACATGAAAATGTTTTCCTTTTCAAAACTTAAGGGGAACTTGCTGAATTACCTGTGGATGCAAGAGGAGCAAATATGCAACAGCAATTCCTTGTTACATGAGTTATTCATTATTATTATATCATGCTTGTGTCATTCAGGTGGAAAGTATTGCATGACATTTTTTTATTTTGTATTTGCTATTATAATGTTTTCCAGAGAAGCTGTGGCTGGCCCATCCCTGGAATTGTCCAAGGCTGGGTTGGACAGGGCTTGGAGCAACCTGGGATAGTGGAAGGTGGAACTGGATGAGCTTTAATGTTCATTCCCAAACCATTGAGGTGTGATACTTATTCAGCCTTTTCACCCTGGAGAACAGCTAATTCTGAGGTCTTCATCTAATTGCTAAAGGAGAAAGCAATTATGAGACATAGAATGATAAAAAAGGGGTTTTGAGGAAAAAATGCCGTTTCCAGCTGCACAGACTGAAGTTTAGGTGCCAATAAAGTAAATGCTGGGGATGTGTAAATTCTTCCTTTCTGTAACACAAACAGCTACAATAAAAGCTGTCAGAGGGTGATCAGCTGGTAAGTCTTAGCCCTACACAACAAATACAAGTTTTAAGAAGGAAGTCAGTGTGCCACTTTGACATCTCAGTGAAATATTTTTTATATGTTTATAGATATAGAATAAATTTGCACAATAATGGCCATGGTGACAAATTTTACACAGTGAATGTAGGCCATATATGAACAAAACCAATCATGATCTCTGGGAAACATACATTTCTAGACAATTAGTTTTTGATAACTTCCTTTCTGTATAAATGCAAACAGATTAATTAATGAGTGCTATATCACCCTTCAAATGTCTTTAGAAAAAGAGATTGTTAACAATCTTATAATTATTTCTACTCTATTTTTTCTCTAAAATAACTAGCAAATCTAGTAGTAGATTAGGCATTTTTATTATAATGTATTTCATGTATAGAAACAAGGGGTATTAGCCATTACAGGTTGCTGTTGACCTCTTGTGGTCCCATTCTGTGCTTACAGGAAAACTCTTAATAGCAGCCAGGAGCTGGACCCTTGTGGGTGTCTTCCAACTCAGGATATTCTATGATTCTGTAATTCTGTGATAGCCAGAAAATCCCTGGAATTCTCCCCTTAACCTTGAAAATAACAAACCCAATATTATTTTTGCAGCATAAGACTGGAATAGAAATCAAAATTCTTAACAACTGCATTTCAAGTCATTCAATACTAAAAAAAAAAAAAAAAACAAAAAAAACCAAAACTCTCACTGCCAGCAGCCAGCTTTTTTTTTTCAAAATGGAAAACAACAAAAATAACAAAGAAAAAAAATTGAAAAGGATACAATACAATACGATGTTCTTCTTCTCTATTAAGTATTCAGCTAAGCAAGAAGTAACAATTAGCAGCAGGAGAAAAGGCAATCAGTGATGTGCTGTGTAATTACTGTGCCCCAGGTCTCATCTGGAGAGCAGTGAATCCAACAGGGACCAGTCCACTGCTCCCAGTCTGACTGGAGTTCTGCTGGGTCAACTTATTTACACGGCAGTCTTCACCCCAGCAGACAGGCAAACACAGACAATTAATTATTTACTTATCATTGGTATTAATACTGTGTTTGAATGTGTTAAGCTTTTAAAACAAAGCTTGTGAGGGTCAACGCTTTGTTTTGGAGGGGAAAGGCTAAAGGAAGAAGTTGAGAAATAAAAGAATGAAGATCCAGATGAGTTTCAGCACTGATAAATCAGTATTTAGGCCCCTCCACAGGAAAGAAGCTGTTTTAAGCAATCATTCCCTCTGGAAGATCTACAATCTCTTAACTTTTTGTGCTAGGGAAAGATTATCTGATAAAAATTCAATCTCTATATTCAAGTGAAAAAAAAATTGTTTAGAAACTCACTGTGACATATTGTCTGCTTTTGCACAAAGAAAACCAAACCCAATATGTTGATGTAATTAAACAGCTGAAAGAAAGCAGCATAGTCCTAATTGTTGCTACAAAAAATTAACAGACCAGAAGCCTCCTCCATCTTAATAACAGCAATTGGAATATCACTGAGAAATCAAAATTCTATTAAGACACATATATTTGTTAAGAAGATTTAAATTTGCACTTTTATACTAAGCAGGAACAAGAACAACTGTAGGTGATCCCATGGAGTTTTTCTTCCCTTCAATTTCATCTTCCTGGTACCTGTGAAGATAAAGCAATCCAACATCTCCCATCATGAAAACATAGGCATTGCTCTAAAAGCAAAGGAATATTCTATACAATTTCTAAGTGAAAATAATTAATTAAAAATTAATAGATGCTGTTGTGTCTGGTGTCCCTGTTTTATCTACTGGCATGTGTCACATTTCCTCTGGTCCACCACAATTTCAGCAGCAGCCACACAGCCCCTGGTTGAACCACCTGTGACCTCTCTGGGATTCCAGGCTGCAGAACAGCCCCCAGCTGAATGGGAGGCTGAATGGGCAAACAGGAACCTTCTCCTGAGGAAATGAAAACAATCCTAAGCTGATTTAAACAAATTGAACCGAGGTAATTCACAGAAATGCCACGAGGTGGCAAGTTAGGATTGCATTAGGCACCTTGTACTCTCACAACTGCAGCGAGGGAAAAATCAAACCGAATCACTGAGGTGGGAAAGGTGCGTTCATGAGAAACATTTATGCAGTCTAATGCTCCTATCAAAAATTTAATAATAACAATATTTTTGGAAAGATTTCCATTCTCTGTCTTTAAACTTAGCAGGATTCTTTCACCTACTTCTCCATGGAAAGGGTTGTCAAGCCCTGGAGCAGACTTCCAGGAAGGTGGTGAAGTCTCCAGTCAAAAAACGTGTGGATATGGCAGCTGAGGACATGCTTCAGTGGTGAGCATGGTCACAGTGCTGATGGACGGAGATCCTAGGGGTCTTTTCCAACCTTAATGATTCTATAATTATATTTTCCTCAGCAGTTTCTGTTTAGTTTTAAATAATTGCAAAAATAAAGAACCTCCTATCACAGTTTTTAAATACGCAATTACAAAATATATATGACAGTCCACTTTCGGTGAAATGGACTGAAAATTACGTGATTCAACTGCAAGTAAATGTCTTTTTCCTTGAGGACCAAGCCAGGGTAGCTGTGGGAATATGTGCCTGGAAATACTCAGTGCTTGCATGCACACATTTGTGTCTGAGTTTATGGATCTCCACCCTACACCAGAATTGTTCAAGTGCCAAAAATCCCATTATTTTCTAGGAACTCTGCATTTTTCCCACAAGGGAGATATCTGTGCCTTTAATTGATGAAGGGAACCACAGGAGCATTCCCAGCTCCTCACTGGGAGCAGGACAGCTCTTAGTGGCACTCCACCACCAAGAGCTTATGATTTGTTGCTAAATGTGAATTCATCCTATTAACAGCATGGGGACACTTGAAAATTGTCTTCTGGAGAAAACAGAAGAGAATAAGGCTGTTCTTCCAGGCTCTGTTCCCTTTGTTCTGCCATGAATATTCCTCACTTGTATTTTTTCCTGTTTTCCAGACAAGCGATGCTCTGAAGCACCTGGTGCAGGTGACCTTTGGGCTGAGGAGTGACTGATGTCTCCTCCCTACCCGAGTTTCCCCCAGTCCCAGTCTCTTTCCCATCCCAGTCACCCCTACAATCCCAGTATCCCTGATCCTGGGCTCACCCCAATCCCAATTCTGGGCTCCCCCTGATCCCAACCTCACCCCAATCCTGGGCTCTCCCAGTCCCAGTCTCCCCTCAATCCCAGTTTCCCCAATCCCAGTCTCTCCCCAGTCCCAGTTTTCCCCAATCCCAGTCT
>JANRMJ010000026.1:5631277-5645204 GCA_025584955.1 Alethe diademata
TTTCACCAATCCCATTTTCTCCCGTCCCAGTTTCCCCAATCCCAGTCTCTCCCCAGTCTCAGTCTCTCCCCAGTCCCAGTCTCTCCCCAGTCCCAGTTTCCCCAATCCCACTTTCTCCAGTCCCAATTTCCCCATTCCCGGGCTCTCCCCGCCTCAGGCCCCTCAGTCTCGGCCCGGCAGCGCCCCCTGGCGGCCCGCGGCTCCCAGCCCCGCCCCCTGACTCCGCCCCCGACGCCCATTGGTGGGAGCGGCCGAGGGGCGGGCACAGGCCACGCCCCCGCGGTCATCGAGGGGCTGGTGGGGGTTGTGCCAAAATGGCGGCCGGGCGGGAGACCGGGATGGCTGCTGCAGCCTCAGGACTGGCGGTCCCCGCGCACCTCGCCATCTCCTCAGCCCTGGAGGAGGCGGGCAGCTCCGGCATCCTCCGCCTCACCGGGATGCAGCAGCGACACGCGGCAGGAGGTGAGGGGGCTCCGGCAGTGAGGAGACCGCGGCTGCCGCGGACGGGCGGTGCGGGGGCCGTGAGGGCTGCGGAGGGGACACCTCACGGGGAGCGGGGTCCCGCTGTGTGAGGGAACCTGCAGGCAGCGGGACGGGCTCTGGAGGGTCTGGGGGCTCCATTTCTCCCCGTGTAAGGATGGGAACTGGAAGCTGTGCCCGGAGCAGGGTGCGCGGTGTGAGGGGAGCTCCTGAGCTGGTGTTCAGAGGAATCAGCTCCGAGCTGAGGCCGCGTTGGACCTTCAGGGTGTGGGATCCCTTGCAGTGAAGCGATCCCATCCTCCTCAGCTCAGCAGGAACATGTTTCAGGTGTGGATGAGAGGGATGTGTGAGTAGATGGTGAAAGTAAACCTTGGGCAGCTGCACAAGCAGGGTAAAATAAAGCCACCCCATACAGATCACCCTGCTGGTGGGAAAGCCCAAATGAGCAAATTTCTTCATTACATGCACGGAAAGAGCTCTTCACAGAACACCATATGAATTTCTGGAAAAGGAATCGTTCCTGATTGCTAACACCAAATGAATTTCTGGAAAAGGAATCGTTCCCGATTGCTAATTATTTAAGTAATTTTTTTTTTCCAAATGTGTTTCCCAACAGATGGATGTTCGTGGAGAAGGGAAACTGGCAGGGATGAGAAGATCGCTGTTGAAGCAGAGCACACTGCAAACGTGATGTGTTCTTTCATGCTTGAAGCTGGATAAATCTCCCTGTCTCAGCAGATGCAAAGTGAAACTCGGGCCTGGAGCAATTCTGGTGGTTTGTGTGGTTAAACCCCAGGCAGTGCTCCCCACTCCTCAGAGACTCCTGGCACTTCTGGGCTTTGCTGGCTTTGTTTTGGTGATCTCAGTTCCACATTTTACACTGAAGTGTTGTCCAAGAGCCCTAGGGCAGCTCAGAATCTTGTTCCACGTTCATTTCTTGTCTGGACAGTTTGGTTTTACTTGATGCCTTGTGTTAAAATGCAGTTTCTTGCTGAGGACATTCAGTGGGTTGGGGCTGGGCCCTGCTTGGAGCAGAGAAGGTTGGGATTGCAAGGAGCTTCCTTTCAAGCTGGGAGAACACAAGGGCCCTGATGAGACAGGCACGGAGCCTGTGCCTTTGTCACAGCTCCAGGGGCACAGTCTGCTCCTGCAGCCTTCCCTCTCTGCCTATCCCCTGCATCTGTATTTCCTAAAAATAAATGGAATTTTACCCTTCCAAAGTTTGCTTCAAAATGACAGAAGAAAAGCTTAATAAAAATGCCAAGGTCACATTTTCCTTGCTTTCTAAAATAGTATGACAGATCCAATGTCTGCATTGCTAACTATGAGTGTGAACTTGTTTTCTTTTTGGGGCTTTCTGATTTACCTGGGGCTCTTTTTCTCATGCTGCACAAGCACATGGCTGCAGCCACTGCCTGTGGGCAGCAGCTCTCTAGGACCAGCAGTTATTTATTGTCTTGACTAAAGATGCCCTCTCACTGCAGAAATAGCTGTGTGAATATTCCTCTCTTGGCAAACATTGTATTTTCACAAAAGTCTCTGTGCCTTGCAGAGAAATCACTTTACAAAGGACATTTATCATTTTGTTTTGAGCTGGAGCAATCCTCAGACTGAGCAGGGAAAAGCAGGATTTCTCCCAACACCACCACTGTCCTCATTTGCTGTTGGCAGTCCAAGATAAGGCTGCAAAGACATTGCTGCAAAATGTCACTAAAATCATCCAGGAAGTGATTTAGCAGCAATAAAAAAAAATAAATAAAAAGGCAAATTTTGATGGAGATGGCATTTCATGGAGCAGATCACTTTGGTTTGCAGGTAAAAGCTAGTGGAACAAAGTGTGTGATCACTTGGTGTTAGGGAAAAAACCTCAAAAATAGCATGTTTGGCGAAAGTGACAAATTAGCTGCAATAACTGAGCTATCAAAGACAGTTACTGATGGGGTAATTTGGGTTATTTAAGTCTGTTCTGGGAAAATGAGGATTAGGAAGAAGCATAATTAAAATATGCAAAGCCAAAGGGGAATAGAGAATAGATATTAAGTCACTTTAAATTAGTAATTCATGAGAGGGTGGAAGGGAGAGAAATGGATGAAATTACGCTCTGAAAGGGCCCTGATATCCCATTGTTGAAAGAGAAAAGCTATTCAAAGCCCAAGCACATCTTCTGTGCACACAGAAATTGGGGAGGAGAAGGATTGAAGAGCTGTCCATCCACTGAGGGAGCTGATCCTGCAGGGTTCCCTCACATCTGAGGGAATATGTTTTTGCAGGGGCTTTAGGAGTTTTCCAAGCTCTCTTTCCTGTACATTGACAGCAGAGCTACAGGAGTTGGACAAGGAGAATCCCTAGCAGCTCCTTGGTAGGATTGTGAGAGGCACAGTCTCCCCCACAGTGTTCCCTGGTGTGCTGGAAGTTCCATCAGGGTGGGGTTTACCCATTAATTAGACAGCAGAAATCATTTCAGCAAGATGTTCTTGTTGCTGAGCATCAAAATCCAGTGCAAAGCTCCTGAAGGCACTGCTTTGTCTACCACTAGAGAAGAGTTTTGTTATGGAATCAAAGAATCACCAGGAAAACGAGTTAAGCCTTAAATCATTACTCCATGGAAGCACAGATGAGTTTCATGCAGGAATAGGAGTTTGCCTCAGGAGGAAGGTTGACATCTCACTGCCATAAAGGGGTGTCAGACTCCAGAAGGAGCAAAATTGAAGATCCAGCTGTTTCATGAGCAGCCTGGAACACTCCGGAGTGTGAACCTGGAGCTGCTCCCTCTGTGATGTCAAGGGCCCTTTGGGGTGTCAGCGAAAGGTTGGCAAGTCCTGCAGTGCCAACAGGACCCTGCTGCTCCTGCAATGCAGAGCTCCTCAATGCCCCCTTCTGCTGGCATTCCTGGAGGATCCTTCTCCTCCAGGAGTTCTCTGCCTGCAAGCCAGCAAGGGTTTTAGCTGACTTCTGGGTTATGCTGCTCTGCAAGTTCTAGCACAGCTCTGCAAGAATGATCCGGCAGCTCCGTGCTGCAGCGTGTGATTTGCTGTCTGCCACATCTGCAATGTATTTTTATCCAGATAAACCCTGGCTGGCAACAGCTTATCTGGGGAGTAAGTAGTGCTTTTCCCTGGGTGCAGCATATGTGGTTTGAGGTCTTTGTGTTCTTTATGCTCTTCCTTAGGAACTGAGTTATTTTGGAACAAAAATGCCAGTAAGATGCCATTGGTTTGGTAGAGCTCCTGTCAACAGCTTCTGTTTAAAGGGTGTCTTAATGGACAGCATTTAGAATGTGGGGAACACTGTGAGGGTTCCATTCCCTACACAGAACACTCTGGGGAATCTGTAATTCTCTCATTTTGCTGCTTCAGGCAACTTCCAAAATGCAGAGTAGAAGAGCTTTTCAGAAGTGCTTCTCAAAAAGTGTGCAATTATCTTCAGAACTGAAGAAAAAATATATTTTTTGCCATAATTAAAGGATTTGACTAATAACCTGTGCTAAAATAGTGATGACCTTCATGAGAAAATGTAACTTCCCAACAGTGTGTACTCCTGAACCCAGGAGCTGTTCCTGTGCAGTGTCAGAGTAGAATTCACATGGCTAAGGGGAATATTTTAGGAAAGCTTTTGTAGGGAAACATTTTCAGCAAGCTAAAGAGACCCAATATACACAATTTATTAATAGGAAAAAAAAAAGAGGAAAACTGTTCTAGCTCTTGGGCAGCGCAAAATCATTGACTATTAAAGAACAATTTACATTTTCTTGACTGAGTATTTATTTACTGGTGAAACAGCACAAAAAATAATAAATGTAAAAAAAAACATTAATCTGGTATTTTATCCTGTTCTGTTGCTTACTGTGGGAAAGAACTGATGTTCCTGGAGGGATGTTGTGAAAGAAAAATGCTCTCTTATTTGGGCTGTGCTGTTCCATGGGGGATTCCCCACAAGAGGCAGTTTCCTAACAGCATCTGCTTCATCTTCTCTTGCCCACTGCAGATCTGATCACCCAGTTATCCAGAGGTGGATATGGGGCAGCCCATCCTTTGGTGAGTGGGGAAGGAACCTTTGACATTCCTGGAGTTTAAGAAGTGTGGAGGAAGCTGTGAGTGAGCTTTTCCTGCTCCAACAGCGTGCCAGCCTGAAAAAATGTCTGTATCTAGTTTTGTAGTAGCAGCAAAGGGATTCCTGGCTGTTTCCTCAATTTGTGTTCAAAGCTTTTAAACAGATGAAAGTCTGGTTTTGCAGGGAGGAGATTGTGGGTTTAGCCATGGTGGAATATCTAATTCACAGCAATTTTCAATACTGTATAATTGCCCCATTTTAATTTAGTTTTAACAACTTAGAATTCTCTTTCTATCAAGTTTCATCATTTATCTTTAGTATAGATGGATATATAGCTGAACATAAATAGAGTTACAATTGATAATGTAAGTCACTGGAACCACTGAAAGGAAGTTTTAAATAACAATCCATGCTAATAAATGTTGGGTTGCAATAACAATCCTAGAGAGAGGAATGACATCCACATTAATATTGGCTAAATTTATTAGGGTTAATATTAAACATTTTAATTAGAACACCAGTGAGGTGTGAAGGTGTAGAATGGTGCCTTTCATTTACTTCTGTTCTCTAAGTGGCTTTTGTGTCAGCTTTAAAGCAGTCTGGAAACAGCAAATTTGGGGCAACTTGATGTAATGCTCTGCCCCTGCAGAGCAGCAGCTGGGGCTGTTTCAACCCCCCATAATTTATAGATATTTAAATTGTACTGTAGCAGGGAACTGAGGTTGTAGGATCAGGTGCACGTCTAAGTCAGTTTCTGATGTTGAAGCAGCTGAAAGTTGTGTGTGGCTATCAAACCTCCCAAGTGGCAGAATGGAGACTCTCACTCATGTTCCTGATGGTCCCCAGGCCACAGCACTGCCACCAGAACCTCAGCTGGCTCCTTCCCTTCCTGGAGAAGAGGATCATGTCAAGGAGGAGGTGGACATGGGACCTACAACTTTTTCCTCAGAAGAATTAGTAAGTGTCAGCTTTGGTTACCATTGGTGCAATTCAGAGGTGCAAGTTTCTGCTCAGACAGCAGCTGCCATTCACAGCTGGAGGTGCTGAGGGCCAGTCCTGCCATGACATTGTGCTTCACCCCAGCCACTGACACCTGGAAAATTGCTTTTGGACTTCCCCTTTAGTCATCTGTTTCCCTTGCAGGATACAGGAGAAACTGTTTCCTGGATGTACCTGCCCCTCTGCTCAGATTATTGGAGAAAATCCATGAAAATTGAACATGTCATTTGTGTAAAACCAACCTTTTGTTTTTGTTCATTCAGTTTGTGATGTGGGCAGTAAAAACCACTTTAAGAGCGCTGGATGCAGCATCTTCCTGAGGGTTTGCATTTGGAATACGAGCTCAGGGGATCCTTACAAGCTCCCTTCCTGACATCACCTAATTTCTCACCACAGATCCACACGAGCTCTCTGCTGGGAACTGAAAGTTCAGAATTGTTTCTCCTGCCTGGTGACCTCAGCAGAAGCACGAGCACTCTGGACACGTTCAGGGTCCGGCCGCGGCAGAAACCCCAGCTGACAGAGGAGGTGCTGGAGCGGCTGAGTACGTGTGGGGGGTGTGTGTGTGTCCCAGCTTGAGCTGCACCAGAGGGACACAGGAAGCAGGAACCATCTCTGGCCATTCCTGAGGGCAGCTCAGTTCAGTTTCTGTCTGCTGAAGGCAAAAGCAGAGAGGTTTCTGATTCAGCACAAGATGCTTTGAGCTAGTGAATGAACTACTGAACTCCTGAGTGCTGATGGCCAAAACAAGCCCAATATTTGGATTCCTAAATTCTGTTTAGTCCCCTGACAACTCACCAGAGCAAAAATACTTCACAGCAATCTATTAGAGTGAAGATCAACAATGTGATCCTTCAAATGGCACAGGCAAGGTTATCATCAGAATTTAGCCTGGTAATCCATGATGAGGGTCCTGCATTCTAAAGCTCCATCATTATTGATTATATCATTAAATGCTGTTCTTTGAAATCATAAAGGCAATCTTTTGGCAAACTGCTGAAAGTTGGGAAGATCCCATCCTCTCCCGGAAACACTGCACCATTTCTTAAAAACTAATCCCAGAACCCAAGGTGCATTTAATCTCAGAAATATTAAACCTTTTGTTGAATCATACAAAGTGTTTATTCCCAGGACCATAAAGGCTGTGTTGTTCCACCTCTTCTAAATCTTTGTAGAAAACAAACTCTTGCTTTGGTACCTGGTTTTTTTTTTTTGATTTCTGTCTCCACTGGATATTTCTCCAGGTGCTTTGTTTCCTGTCAAGGTAACTCTTCAAAGTGCTATAGAAAATCAGAAAATCTGTGGAGCCATCTGTGCTTTGGAGCTGCCTCTGTTGCTGTTGTTGCCCACAGAGGGCTCACAGCCAGACAGTGGGGCTGCATTTTTGAAGTGAGCATCTTGCATTTCATTTCTTTCAGGGGGCATTGTGAACAAGGGGGACCCTATGACCAGATACACTGACTTTGTTCAAGTTGGCCGAGGGTAAGTCCAATCCCAGCTACTCCTACAAAGCCACAGGCTGGACATTTTGCTGCTGAAATATCAAGTGTGAAGCCAAGCAAGCTCCAAACATGATGTGGGTTTAGATCCTCCCATCTCAGTACAGATTAGAATTAATAATTGTGGTCAGAATTAATAATTGTGGTCAGAATTAATAATTGATGCTGGCAGTGCCTCGCCTGCAACAAGGAGCAGGACCTGAAAGATCTCCCATTCCTCAAACCTCTTTGCCTAAAAGACCAACTTACCACCCCACAGTTGTCAGATAAAAGTTCTCAGTAGCATTTATTTCAAATATTTTGCTCAAAAAATACTTGGTACTCTGGATTATACACCTGCAGGACCTGAAAGATCTCCCATCCCTCAAACCTTATTGCCTAAAAGAGCACCTTACCATCCCACAGCTGTCAGATAAAAGTTCTCAATAACATTTGTCTCAAATGTTTTGCTTAAAAATATTCAGAAATCCAGACATGGACATGACAGCGGCTGCTGTGCTGCTGTTTGAAGAATAGATGAACCAAGGTGTTTTAAAACACTTCATGCAGCAGAGATCTCCTCCCTGGGCTGGCTTTCACTCCCAGCACCTGAACTGCTTCTCCTTTCTTTCCTGCTCTTTTGTTTCCAGGGGTTTTGGGACTGTTTACAAAGCCATTGACCCAGCCTCAGGAGATGTGGTGAGTGCCAAAACCCCAGCACGTTGTGCAGCTTCTCAGGGCTTTTCCCTCTGCTGTGAGCTCTGCTGGAGCTTTGGGTGGCCAGTACAGCTTTCCTGCACAGGCTGGTGCTCAAGCACAGAGCAGTGGCAGCCTGCAAAACACATCTCGGACAGACTTTGTTCCTACTCAGTCCCAGAAAGAATGCAAGAGGGACAGTGGTATCTTTCAGAGAATAACAGAATTAAGGCTTAAAATACCAGAGAATGGCATATTTATTTAGAAGCCCAGAAAATAATTGCAAATCTAACTGTGGTAAAGAATTTGAGTAGCCAAATCCAAGTTCAAGAACTGAGAACTGTTGTGGGATTGTAATTTGTGTGTGTGTGTGTGTGTAACTGCTATGATCTTTTAGGGTGAGATTTTATCCATCATGCACACGTGTTTGCTTTGTTATGCAGCCAAGAGCAGCAGCAGTTGCTGAAGTAATGGCCAAACCCCATAGAATTGCTGAAGGATTCCCAGCTGTTTTGATGTATTTTCACAGTCACAAAATCCTGCTTGCAAAACCTGTGTGAATAATAACGGAGGTGATAAACTGAGGCCATTGGGGAAGAATGTGCAGGGTGTTGTCAGAGATCTGTGGGTGATAGTTTAGGGAGATTTTTCCAGAGTTTAGAAGGCAGAATGTCTCTGGCAAGTGTCCTGCAAGTGGCACTCAGGCAAATGGAGAAATCAGCTGTTGTCCTGTCCCTTCCTGAGGCCTGGTGTGTGATCACAAGGTCACAGGGCAGTCGGCACAGCCCACCCCATCACTCCAAAAGCACTCTCCCCGTGGTCACTGTGCTGTCCTGCAGCAGACCTTCTGGAGCCCAGGGTCCCCAATTTCATTTCAGGTGGCTCTGAAGAGGATGCCTCTCCGCAAACGCTGCAGGAAGGAGCTCGTCATCAACGAGGTTCAGATCATGAAGGAAAACAGACATCCCAATATTGTCAATTATATAGACAGGTGAGTGGTTCTGGTGTTCTCATGGGCATGTTCCTTCACACACTGCAGGCCAAAGGTTAAAAAACCCCTTTGGGCACTGGCAGAAGATGGAACTCTTTTTTATTTCTCTATTCATTTCCATGGATGGGAGGAGATGGCCTTGGGTCTCCATTAATCTTTTCTGGTGTATGTAGTTGGAAACCCCTTTTAAAAAACCTGGATGTGCCATATCTTACTAAAACAACAGCCTGTCAGTTCATTACTCTGTGTTGTGTTGTTTTAGGGCTTTTTCAAGTTGATCATATTTCCTATGTCTTAACGGTAAGTGCTGATAAATCATCAGAAATTATCTCCCTGGGTCTGTTCCCACCATTTTCCATTGCTGTGGAAGCCAGGAAGACTAAATTCTCATTTGCAGAACCCCATAATTTGCCAGTTTTTGAATAGTTTTTCCTCTTTCTGACTGTATTTTATGCAATGTTTTCCAAATGGTTGGCCAATATCTGTCCTCAGTGGTGCAGAGGCTCCTCCCAAGGATAACTCTGGAGCTGTGTTGCCTTGTTCCTGGCATGAATGGTGGAACTGATACATTAAGATAATGACTCAGTTGATGGCAAGTGTCCTGGCTCCAGATTGATCTCTGCTGTTACTAAACTGCATTTTTCTCCTTTGCCATCTAAGGCATCTGCTTTTTCATGGATTTGCCTTTTTCATTTAGACTGCACAGATTCCAAACACCCTGTAGCCTAAAAGGAATGTCTCTCCATTTCATTCTGCCTCCATTTACAAGTGACCTGGAAACCAAACTCCCCTGCAGTCTTTCCCACAAGGTAATTTAGCTGTGCACATTCATCTCCATGCCTTTGTTTTCTTCTCTCAGCTACCTGGTGGATGAAGACCTGTGGCTCGTGATGGAATATGTGGATGGAGGCACTTTAACCAGCGTTCTTATCCGAGTTTTTATGGAGGAAGGACTGATAGCTGCTATCAGCAGGGAGGTGAGGGACCCTGCTTGTGCTTCCCATGGACAGGGGGGACAGGAGTGGCTTCATGTTCAGAGCTTTGTTTCAGTGCTGCTGTTATGAGATGTAAAATAAAAGCGAGCCTCATGCCAGTACAACTGCATTTCTTATACTCTGTTGTTATACTCATACACTTGTACTCTGTTTTTAAATTTATTTAATGTTCTAAACTTTGCCTCTTTAAACTGGAGCATGTCTGCACTGCATTCTTGGCCTTGGTAAAAGCAAACATGCTGGTGGCAGAATTTTAAACTAACAGCAAATTGAAATAGAGCCTCATTTCTCACAGCCCTCAGCTTAAAAGGAGAGCATTGCACCCCAAATGGTGTTTGCTTCTGAAAAGTGACTAATGTGCTACTCCTGAGTCTGCTGTTGAGGCCAACATAAAACCTTTGTCATGCAGCCTCCCACACAAAAATGATCCACTTCATAATGGAGAGAGAGAGAGATGTTTTCCTTTTTGACAAACCCTCCTTTGTCACCTGGATGGAAAGAGCACGGCCACTGCAGCCATTGTGGCTGGGTTTGGAATGGACAGGCTCTATCAACAACTGGTGTTTCACCTACAAATTCAATCTTTTAGAGCCATTTCCTTTTCTTGTGTGATGAAATGAGGTTAATTAATTTTTATCCTCGTGGGTTTTTTGTTTCAGTGCCTCAAAGCCCTGGATTTCCTTCATTCAAAGAATGTGATCCACAGAGATGTCAAAAGTGACAATATTCTTCTTGGAATGGATGGATCTGTGAAACTGAGTGGGTATTCTTGGTCAGGCACAGCATCTGTGTTCTCAGACATAGGCTGGGGGATTCTTGTGCTTGGTTTCATGGTTCAAGCTGCTTTTGACAGTATTTTTGTTTTCCTCCTCAGCTGATTTTGGCCTGTGTGCTCAGCTGACCAAAGAGCGGAGCACACGGTGCACAGTGCTCGGCTCTCCTTACTGGGTAGCACCAGAAATCCTGAAAAGAAAGGAATATGACACCCAAGTGGACATCTGGGCCCTTGGGATCGTGGCCATTGAAATGCTGGAGGGAGAACCTCCATATTTTAAAGAAAGCCCTCTCCAGGTAAGATGCAAACACTGTCAGATACCACTGTCTTGCCAATCTGTGCCATAATTTGTCTCCCATGAACCAAAATCCCACTCAAATCAGCCTGAAATAGTTCCACCAAGGCCCACTTCTAGAAATGTTCCTGCAGAACATCTCATCAGAGGAGAAGTGACCTGTGCCAGTGCAAAAATGTGCCTTTTTGGCCCCCAGCACTGCTTGAATTCTTCCTGCTGTGTTTGATCTCTCTCTGAGCTGGAGCTGTGAATGACAGCAGAAAGTTTCCCCAATTGGGAAATTATTATGAAAAACATTATAGGTGTATCTGCAGACCCAGAAGTCTTTTCAAATTCTGACCAGTGCCTTTCAGGAAGAGTCACTGGTTCTAGTGATGCCATAAATATGTATTACCCAAAAAAAATCTGAAACTATGTTTTAGCAAAGCTGCTTGTAGTAAATTTATTATGAAGCTTTCAGGTTTTGATCCTAATTCCTTAAAATGAATTGATGACTTCTTACACCAAATAGGGGAGGTATGTTGCTTTTTAAGGCTATAAGAGCTGCGAAAAGGATAATGCAACATAGTTCCTTGTGTAATGGAGAAGTAAGACAGAAAAGAGCTTTATTCAAAGAAACACTACACATATATAAAGGGTAGTTTGTGCGAAACAAAATAGAAAAGACTCGTTGGTCAAAGAAGGCAACACCTCCTCAAAAACAAAACATTACCCTGCAGGTGCATAATCATTGTTATAATTTCTTGACCTTGTAAAGGCCTGAGAAAGGCAAGGCCTCAAGGCTGCTTTTTCCCTGGTTCCCAGTAGTATCCAACGACAGAGGAATGTGCACCAGGATAAAATCTCGTGACTAATAGCTGAAACCAAGTTAAATGCTGCACAGCTAATTCCTGAGGAAGACAACAGTTCTGTTCAGTCTTCCACTCTTCTTATAAAAGTTCCCTGACTTTTCTTGGGAGATCACTTTTGGATTGCCTTTGCCTTATATAAGGCAGCAAACACAGATGAAGAGAATTCTTTCCAGATCCCAGAATATTCTGAGAGGGACCCACAGGGATCACCAAGTCCTGCTCCTGTGTAATGGCCCATCTGGTGACCGATGTTATCAGCACCATGCAGAGCTACCCTCAGGGTCATTACCATCCCTGCTCTGGGGGCTGACAATTCCCTGCTTGCTTACCCTCAAACCTCAGCCCGCTGAGAAGCGTTGGCAGCTGTCAGGAAGGCAGGGGGGGCTGCAGTGGAGCTGCCAGCCCAGGATGGTCAGTGGCTGTGCCACACCTCCTGTGTCCCCAGGCTCAGCGCCTGATAGCCCGCAACAGGTACCCCCCTCTGCGGATGCCCAGCGAGATGTCCTTCCTGTTCCACGCCTTCCTGCACTCCTGCCTGGACACCGACCCCCGCATCCGCTGGACAGCCAGGGAGCTGCTGGAGGTGAGGCCACAGGGAAACCCTCCTCGCCAGGAGCCCTCCTCTCCTGCTCATCCCCACTCTGGCTGCTTCTCAAAGAAGAATTTGGCTTGGAAGGGACATTTGAAGGCCATTTGGGCCAACCTCCCTGCCGTGAGTGGGGACATTCTCTTGATCAGGTTGCTCAGAGCTCTGTCCAGCCTGGATGTATTTTTTGGATGTTTTCAGGGATGGGGCATCCAACACCCCTCTGGGCAACCTGTGCCACTGTTTCACCCCTCCTAGCTTAAACAATTTCTTCCTTTAACCTAACCTGAATCTCTCCTCTTTACACTTAAAATCATTACCCTTTGTCCCTTTGCAACAGGCCCTACTAAAAATGGGTTCCCTTGAAATTTTGAAAGGCTGCAATAAGATATCCCTGGGACCTTCTCCAGGCTGAACAACCCCAGTTCTCTTGGCCTTTCCTCAGAGGAAAGATGTTCCATCCCTCTCTGATCATTTCTGTGTTGTATTTTGGGAGTGCATTCATTTTAGCTGGTGGCAAGAGAACTGCAGTAGAATGGTGCCAGGTACAGAGGCCCAAAATGGTGTTGGTGGAAGAGGAACCCAGAACCAGCCCAGCAGTCAGAGATTTGTCTTGGTGCTGAAAACCTGCACCTCAGTGTTCTTCAGAGCAGCACAGGCCTAAATCCTAATGGGATCAACATTTCTTGGAGGTGCTGGAGTTCCCTGTGGAACAGCTTGCACTCATCTTTTCTGGAAACTACCTTTAGAAAAAAGGAACCTAAGTGAGTCCTTTGAGTTTCCTGAAACGAAAAAAGCCCTGAGGCAGCAAGTGGCATTCCCAGAGTGCTGGCAGGGCCAAAATCCCAGCAAGCTAAAGACACCTTGATAAATTGATTAATAGGATTACTGGGCCATGTTTGCCTCTGACAGCAAGGTCCCGAATATTAAGACTGAGGTGGAGATGGTCCCCTCAGTCCTATTTATGGGCATTTCTGCTAACCAGAGGAATCTTGCTTCCTCTTGTGAGAAGCTGGGTTTGGAAAGTAATGGTTCCTTTCTTTCTTTTTTTTTTCCCTTTGGGCAGCATCCATTTTTACAAACAGCCATGAGTCTCTCTGTCCTGCCTGAAGCCATCCGCGTAGCCAGGAAAATCCGTCAGAGCACGGAAACAGTTCATGCCAGCTCAGAGAAAAAGCAGGAATAAAATTTTCACTCCTTTGGGAGATTTGTTCTCTTCTCACCCAATGGTTCCATTCACTTCTGAATTGTTGGTTGTTTCTTAAAGATGGAAAGCCTCAGTTACAGGGGCTTTGGTATGGTTTTGAAATGGGGAAGGGTCTCCATTCATCAGCTCCAGACCACGCTGCTCTGGAATGCCCATGGGCTGGGTTTTGCCCAGTTGTGACACTTCTGGATGAGGAAGAAAGTACAATTGCATTTCCAGCCAAAAACAGGTGAAGAATGGGGCAGCCAAAGCATCCTGTTGGATACACACAGTCAGCTGGGACTGTGGAGTGTTTGGAGAATTCCCTCTCCTCCCCCCACCTGGCAGAATGCATTGACACAAAAAACACACAGAGATTACAGAGAAAGATATGTATAGAAAAGATTACTAAATGGGGGGTATGCAAATGTACATAGACACACAATATACTGTATAACTATATGTATAAATATATATAATATATATATTATAGTACAATATTTTATATATATTATATAGTACTATATATATACTGATTATATATA
>JANRMJ010000026.1:5656149-5683092 GCA_025584955.1 Alethe diademata
CAGAGAAGCTGTGGCTGCCCCTGGATCCCTGGAAGTGCCCAAGGCCAGGCTGGAGGGAGCTTGGAGCAGCCTGGGATAGTGGAAGTGTCCCTGCCCATGGCAGGGGGGGGAATGAGATGAGCTCTAAGGTCCCTGACATCCCCAACCATTCCATGAATCTCTGATTCTACAAAATCACATAAAGGGCAGCCTGGGACAAAGCTACAAAATAAGTAGAGTCAGCAGGAGGACACCTCATTTGAAAGCAAAAGACAAAAGATTAAGTTTTATTTAGCTATAAATTAGGAGTGAGATTAAAAAAATAAACCTCCAGACTCCACATGGGGTCTTAGATAATTTTCGATTCTCCTTTTAACTAAACACTGCCTTCAAATTTCAAACATCTTTACATAGGGCCTGCAAATGAAGGAATCTTTCAAATCTTATTTAAAAGGCACTTTGTTCTGTATCTACAGTTCCCAATTAATGTGAGAATGACAGGAATGCTAATTTTTGACTTGTCAGTTTTCCTGAATACCTGAGCTAAGAAAGACTCCTGCACCTTTAACATGCAAATATTTTATCCAAACTGTTTACAGTAAACTTGAGTTAACTTGGGTTTAAGACAAATCAAAGGAAATTATCTCAAGTTTAAGCAGCAGTTCCCATTTGGCTAAAACCAACTTGAACAGTTACATTACTAAAAATTACTACCAGACCAGTTCATAAGTAAGTATGAACAAAAGAACGTCAGACAGGAGTATCTTTATATGACAAGGAATTAAATTAATTTGTTTATTATTAGAGACTCCTTTAAATATTGCTCTGTGCATGCAGAGAGCAAATCTGAGTTTTCAGGACTAGTGGAGGGATTATTTACCCCAAGTTTGGACAGATGCTGTACTCTCCCATCCTCAAAGACATTTAAATGTGAAGAAAAATAAATAGAAACATAAACCTGCAGCAGTGCACAGCTGGGTACCACATGCTCTGAGTTAAGCAGGAATTCCCTGGCAGCATGGAGAGGAATATCATCATTGGTTCAATTCCTCTCTCCCTTCTCCTTCAACTGCAGCTAAAAAGAAAATTATTGAGCTTTGCTCTGAGGTAGATATTGAGATTGCCTTGGTCACAGAACCATTGGAGCTCTGCTGAACAAGGCCCCATCCCAAGCTCTGATTTGTGTTTTAGGTCACTTATTGCAGCAGAGAAAGCACAGGGCCCTGGGAGAGTCCCAGGGGTTGTAAGAGAACCTAGAAAGTGAGACATAAACATGCAGCAACACCCAATAAGGCACATTTTAATTCTTGTCCCTGTTGAACCATCCACAGGGTTACTCCCTCAGAGTGTTCCAAGGCCATGGAGGGGTGGGAGGACAACAAGAGGAGCCAGGAAAGTTCTCCTGGTCTGATCACAGCTCTGTATCTGTGACCTTCTGATGGCACTTCAGCTGTCTCCATGGGCAATGACCTAGAAGACAGCAGTGACTGTAGAATACACAAATACTTGGCTGAAATTGCCTTATCAAAGGGACTGGAAGTGCCACCATCCCTCTCTGCATAAACCATACAAACCTCACAGGAGGCCTCAGTGCCAGGAGAACAGACAGAGATTATCTCTAGATTATGGTGGGGTGTGCCACAGTAACCTGTAATGGCCCTAAGAGAACACAAATATGTTCCAGCACTGCTGCTAAGAGCCTTTTAATCAGCTGGCCCAGAGATGACACTGGAACACAGAAGCCTTCCACTGCATCAGGCATTGCACTCAGCTGGAACGTGTGCATTTTGTTCTCTGTGACAGCTAAACACTTACAAATGAGACAGACAAGCACTTGGAACACATCCAGAGTCTTACAGGGCAATACCTGAATTAAATCAGCCCTGGAAATGAGGCACTGCCAGAAGGCAGAGCAGTGAGGAACTGCAGGGTGAGCTGGGAATCTGAGATCTGATCTGAGCAGCTGAGGCTGCACTGCTCCAGCATCCTGCTCTGAAAACAGAGGCTGCAGGCAGAAACCTCCCTTGCAAGTGCAGAGAGGCAGATCCAAAAATATCCTTAATTAATCTGAACAGAAAGATCTCTTTTCAAAGTGGTAACTAACAGAGTAAGTGCCCAAACCCCATGGATAATAACAGAAGTTATATGCCTGAATTTGCATGTGCTGGGAGTGAGAAGGGCAGGAATGTGGGAAAGGGAGCAGGAATGAATGAACAGATAAACTGAACAGCTTGAAATGACCAGGTAGGATGAGACAAGGAAAATTCTGTAATGCTGATGAGAGGGTGAGCTTGGGGAAGAGATGAGGTACTTCCAGAATCTTACATTAATGCCAAGGAATACTAACTTAATACAGTTAAGCTTTTTAAGGGGGTTAAGTGAGTTTTGTCATTAGAAAATCAGATCTGTTTCCTTTCTATGACTGGGAAAATGAAAGAAGTCCAGTCATTAATTCTGTTGTATGACTCACCAGCCCCATGCATGATCAGTCCTAAATATCTAAACCCTTCTGAGAAATTGCACCAAAATCAATGAAATATGCAGTACACAGCACACTCCCAGGGCAATGAGATTTTTGTCTAGCAGTCACTGCCAGCTCCCAAACAGGGAGGATACTTCAGGAGCCCCAGCTAAAGTGGGTACACTACAATACCTCACAAAACTTCCCACCTGGGGGTTCTGCAGGAAGGTCTCTCTGTTATCAAACACCTCACAAATACACAGAACCTCACAAAACACAGGATTCCCACCTGGGGGTTCTGCAGGAAGGTGTCTCTGTTATCAAAGCAGCCCCCAGATCTGTTCAGCAGGGGCTCTGGATGCTTTGCCCAAGCCCCATACATCATTTCCTTCTCCCAGGTCTTGTGGAGGCTGAAGAAGGAGGTGTTCACAGTCCTGCAGATGTCCACATCTGTGAAGTTCTTACACCAGTCTTCAAATGTCATCCTGCTCCACAGAACAGCAGGGAAGTAATGGTTTGTTTAAAAATAAACAGTGATATTCACACAAAGAGCCAAAACAAAACACAAAATCTTCCAGTCATTTGAAGAGGAGGCATTGCTCAGCTGTCCAGGGGACAAACTGATTCACTGGAAAGCTTCCCATGTGGAAATATTCATGCAGCCACAATTACAGAGTTTGAGAGTTTAATTCAGAGCAGCATCACTCAGTGTGTTTGGTCAGATCAGGATCTGTTCTGCTGCATCTCCTAAGCCTGCAGGACTGGTTGAACCTCCCAGGCTGGATTTGATAACAGATTTTACAAAGGGCAATGATCATCTGCAATTAAAGCAGGATCCACTCCTCATTATTACAGTCCTTATTGACACAGGACAATGTCACCTCTGACCCTGAGCACAACTCAAACCTCTGCACTCTGGACAGAGCTTTTATTTAACCCCATCTCACCTGTGCCTGCTCAAGGAACGGGCTGGACTGCAGAGCAACTGGAAAACAACTTGGCTCTTTGAATTACCATCATGGCCTGCCTTATTCATGGCCCAGAGCCAAACCCTGCAGCTGCCAGTCCTGACAAAGCCAACAGAATTATTTTCACTCTAAGCCCTGCCAGCTCACTTGATGCAATATTGATCATCTCCTGAAGGACCTGCTGGGTTAAGGATCTAAGCTTTAAGCAAGGTCAAAATTAATAGAGCTCTAGATATTGTATAGAGAATGAACACTTCTCATTCTCATGCTGGAAAACACCAACAAATATCAAAATTCACTGGATACAACTCTATTTTTAGATGCCTCAGCCATGGCTGAGCTACAGACAGGCACAGTAGTCCGTAAGCAGGGTGTGAAATGCACATAGTACTTCCTCAGATAATTTTACCCATTTAAGAATTTAACTGATAAAAAGTGTTCAATATTGAGCATTGTGTCATGTAAACCAGCACATGTTCTCCTGGTTTCTGAGAGATTATCCTAAATATAGACAATAGATTCTGAGAGCTACTAATTTTGTTCTACTAGTTTCAAATCCATTTTTATTATTCTTCCCTGTCATCCCTTGGGAGTTTGAAAGCAACAGACCTTGGGATAACTTTATCCATCTGTTTTTGAAGCTGTTAAAAGGCAGATTAATGACAGTTACTCAGTGTAGCCAGTGTCCCCAAATCCTTCACATCACTCCCACTCACCAGAACTCTCCATCATTCTCAACAGTGAGCCCCAAATCTTTGCGCTCAGAATCGCTGACTTTCTTCCACTCTTGAGAACTAAAAGGAAATAATTTTAAAAAATAAATCAAAACAATAAAGATGATTAATAACTTAAAAGCTCTCACCTGGAAGAAGTATTGGAGTAAAAATCTCTCCTGGTCCATGGTTTTAAAAGGAGTATCAGAGTACTGAAAGGGCAGATGATATTGATGAAAGTGTGAGGCTTTCAGGAGGAGTTTTAAAACATTAATTGATTTGAAAGCTACTAAAAAAGGAAGAGAAAGGAAGAGATGAATAGGAAATAGGCTCAACTAGAGCAGAAGTTTATTGATTTCTTTTGTCACACCCTCCATTAGGACTCTTAAACCCTTAAACAGCTGGTTTCCAAGGTCACAGGAGATTGACTCCATTCCCTGAAGGCCCCTCAAATGAAACCTGGTTTTCCTCCTCAGGAGATTATTGAACGCTTCACTTAGACCAGAGTATTCTCTTTGTCTTTTAATCACCTTAATAAAACAGGCCTGAGGTCTGAGATTTCCCCGGGGGGCCTTTGAGAAGAAACTGCTGGAGCCTGAGCACAGTGTCCAGTTTGCAGAGGAACATTACAGTGCACAGACCCTTCAGGCACACAGCCCCTGCAGGGGAGCACAGACCCTAAATTCCAGCAGCCTCCTGCTGAAACCCAAAGCAGACCCTGTCCTGAGGGGTTACACCAGACAGAGCCACAACTCCTCACTGCCCCTCCAAAAGCACTTGGAGGCCAGAGCTGAAGGTGGCTGGAAGGAGGAAGGGAGGCTGCTCACCCTAACAGACAATTTCTTAATCTATTTGGAAATTGTCCATTTAATTCTGTTAGACCAAAAGCCATGGGCCACCATCAGAGTCCTCAGTGCTGGCATGAGTGGCAGCTGTGCCAGGCTACTGGAAAACCCCAAGGGCTTCAGTTAAACAGGACACAGCAGCTCTTTTGTGCATTCTTTGCATTTCACCCAGACCAATCTCTCTGAAAGCAGTAGATTTTTGCTAGCCAAAGCATGGATTACAAGAAATTAAATGCTGCTGTTAAGAACATTGCATTGTCAAGTACTAAATGCTAGCTGGTGAGTCCAGTGCTGAACTGTCACATGTTTTTCATGTATAAATCACCCATGATGGGAGACATCCCCTCCAGCAATCATTTCTCTTGCTGTGGAGGCACCTGCTGAGCCCATGGCCTACATGAAAATTCATTAGGAAGTTAATTAGAAAGAAATCACAAACATGGCATTTTTACAGCATTTTTCACTGGTCACTTAAATAACCTACAAGATTTTTACCATCCCCAGCAGCTGGAAATGAGAAACTGAGTCCCAGACATGCACAGTGGTGAAGCTGGAAACGAGCCTCGTGTTCTTGACTCATGAGCTGTTTTTCTTCCCATGTTCCAGTGTGCCAGAAAAATGATGTAAACAGTAAATAAAGGTTCAGGGAGCCACAAACCCCTGCAGGACATGCTCATTTTCTCAGAGGAAAATGGGCAGAGATGCACAGTCTCTGAGTACGGGTGTGTGTCCCACCAGTGTTCAACCACAAATTCCAGTGTCCCCAGCAGAGTTTCACCCTTCGACCCTGGGTTTGCAGCTCTTACCTGTCACTCCAAGCACCAAGCCATTCTTTCTTCCCCCAGGGATTCCTCAGCCTGATCATGAAGAGCTTTTGTGCCTTGAAGGAGAGCAGGAGCCTCTCTCCGAGGCGCAGTTTCCTGATGGCAGTCACGGAGTAGGCATGGCCCACAATGAGCCCCATCTCTGTCTCTGCCTCGCTGGGGCGGCCAGGGGACTCCTTGGGCATGCAGAATGACAATTAAACAGAAAGAACTCACACCTCTGAGGAGCCTGACAGCTCCAAGTTCAAGGGGAAGGACAAGAAAAATGTGTTTTACATTCTCGTCCTGAGTGATTTGACTGTGCAGGAAAATAACAGCACTGGGAGTCAGGAGTAGGGGCTCACCAGTCTGGTGTTGTTAGTGCCAGGAAATTCCAGTGCCAGAAAATCTCTGGGCACAGGGGAATCCTGCCTGCTGCAGCCAGTCTGTCTCCTCCTGGCCTCAGAGTTAGAAAATGGAAAATCTTTATCAGCCCTTCCAAAATCCTGTCATCTCTACCAGATGGCTCTTCTGGACACTGATGACTGTGCCCAGACTGTCTGGGGGTGTCCTCACCTGGACACTCATGAATTTAGCTGGTGAGTCCAATGGTTGTTCTTGTGTTGGAATGAATTTGATACCCAGGAAGAACTACTGTGGCAGTGGGTAAAAATGGGAGGGCACAGGCAGATGCCAAGAACTTCCAAGTTTTTGTAAAGTAGAAACATTTCCAAGTTTTGACAAGTTGACAAGTAAAAAACTTCCAAGTTGACAAGTGAAAAAATTTTCAAGCCACTTGTGAAGGCTGTCCTGTACCTCACTCACTCCTGGCAGGGCTCTTATGTGGCAAAGGGAAGAGCTGTAGGGTGCTTTAGGAACTCATAATAAACTCCATGTAACAATGCCAGTTTCCACAGTGATCAGGCTGTTCCTAAACTGTCCCTAAACAAACCCTAAACTGTCCTGTTTGATGACCTAGGCCTGATCAGATGGTGATCTAAGAACACATAAGAGTAGCCAAGCTCTGAAAAAGAGCACAATGTCATTTAATGCATCCAAATCTCCTGATCTAAACCCAGAAAAGCAGCACCATACAAAGATGTTGGAGTTGTTTTGATGGTCCTGGATCCAGGTTCTCCACACCCTCACTGAATCCAGCCAAGCCACCCTTGAGTCTCTCTCATTTATCACCCATAGGGCCTGGAAACACTCATTGCCTTGGACACCTTCCTACCAAGGAAGGAAGATTTGACTCAGTGCAGATCCTTGTGGGTAAACTTGTAATTACCTAATTAATGCTTAGTCAAGGCTTGGCTGTGGTGGAGAGCAAGAGGTATGGCCTCTTGGTATTACTAATGCAAATATTTAAATATAAATATATTATTTATCATTACACATTAATATATTAGTAGAAATATATGAATATTTAAATATAAATAAGGATTTATCACTGTTATGAAATGCACATATTACTTCCTCAGATATTTTTATTCATTTCAAAATTTAACTGGTCTGAGCAGACAAGATCCTTGTCTTAAGGCAAATGTTGCACTGATATAACAGTGCTCAGTCCCCAAAGGTAAGAAATCACATTTAAAAAAAAAAAAAAAGAGAAATTCCTATCAAATTGGAACTGACAGATGGTCTGGCAACTGTGAGAGTCTCACCAAGCCCTCATGACAACAGCTCCCAAAGAATCAGCTCAAGAGTTCCCCCAGCCTGGCTGACATTCCCATGGCTCTGGGCTCCCTCCAGTGTAACACTCACTCTCATTTTTCACAACTAAAAGCAAACAAGGAGGCCTTGACAGCACTGGAGTCTGTAACTTCTCCTGCTGCCTTTATTATCCCCCAGGCTTTTCTCACTGCTGGCCTTTCTCACCTCGTTCTGAAGATACTTATTTATTTCCTTATTCAAATGAGATATTTAAACATCTCCTGTCTCTTCAGATTTCCAAATGGTGATGCTCAGGGCCATTTTGCAGTCCAAGGAAAATGATGACATGTTTGTAAGGCAGCAATGAAGCCACCTGAGTATTAAATATTCTACACCTAGCGAGCTCCACTGTGTGTATAATACATCAAAAAGTGACAAATGCAGGCAAACTTAGGAATGGCCTCTCTGTAACCAATGTTTGGAAGCATTTGTGTTTAATTTGGAAGGCACAAACACAATGCCTGGAATCAGTGAAAGCATTACAACTGCCTAATTAATTGCTTTTTAAAATACAGCTCCCTGTATTGAGTCAATCACCTCACCAAATTATTGTTAAGAAACAGAACTGCTCTAACATTTGGGAGCAACCTATCATTCCTGAAACAATGTCTGCAGTAACAACTCACACCAGGGAGTCTGCTCTGCCAGCCTGGTCTGAGCAAATCAGATGGAATTCTTTCAAATAAAAATTCAGGCCTTACGAAAAAAAAGTAAAACAAAACCCAAAGACCCTGAAGCTTTTGTTTCTGAGCTGTTTCCTGATGCTGCTGGAAGGGACAGTCCAGGACCCCTGATCTATCTGAGGTTAAAGTTTTTGTCCCTGAAGGTACCAGGTGTTCCTCTTGGGCCAGGGCCAGATAAACAGGTGACATTCTCAGGAACCCCCAAAAACAGCTGCTTTTCTGTTCTTCTTGACAATTCCACAACTCTCTTCATACTCACAAGAATTTCTGAATTAATCATCTTCATTCACAGAGAGGGAAATGAAAGCAAAATGTTTAAGTGATTTAACTAAGCTCAGCCTTAGCTAAGGTCTTAAACTGAAGCAGGGGCCATGGGAGGAAGATGCTGAAATGCCCTTAGATGCCTGCCCTGTGGTTCCTAGAAAATTATCCCTTTTCTGTGGGCTGCTGGATTAATGGTTCACGATAAATTATTTAAAAAATCATTTAAAAACAATCTTTTAGGAAATATTCAGGTGCTATTGCAGCTTGTTAGGCCTTCACATGTGACAACAGCTTAGGGCAAGGTGAGGATTTCAGCACTGCCCAGTCAGGCCCTGACATTGCAGACTTACAGAGAAGGGAGCTCAGCCCAGCTGTCACTGGTGTGCCTCCCATGGCCAGGGGCTGGGCCAGAGGTGTTTGTGAAGCACAGAGCATCCTTTTGGAGCTGTCATTCATCCATCTTCTAGCACAGGACTGGAGAGAGGTAAACCTTCCTCAGAAACCATCCCCTCTCTACTGACTATGGGAACTTCAGGGCCACTGAGTGACCTGAGCCTCACAGGAGCCAGAACAGGCAAGTTCTGCAGGTGAATTCCAGTGGGGAGATTATGCAATATATTGAATATATTCAATGCATTCAATATTAAATAGCATCACCTGAATAACCAGGTGAGCTCAGCCTTTCAGCTCAGCTTCACTGTTACCCTGGCTCCACTGGCACAACCAAAGTCAAGAAGTCTCAGTAGCTCTGTGCCAGAACTGAGATTTCTCTAAGAAATAAAGCAATTGAATGCTGCTATCTGCTCTGTAAATTAGGGTGGATTTTCCTCAGGTCAATTCACAATTGTGACATTCAGAAAAAGAAATTTCAGACACACAGTGAAGTGGCAGCACAAGCAGTTGTGATTATATTTAGTGACTCCTGGAGCTGGAAGCACTTGCTAGATTTCTCCAAACAAAGCTTTTCCAAACATGCAAAGGAAGGACCCACTCAATAGCCTAATAATGGTATTTCTTCCAGAATATTTTCATTGAAATAAACCCTTAAAATCCAGCTCTCTATACTCACCGAAATGGAGCAGCTGATGAACCCTCCTCTTTTATGCACTTTCATCAAGTCTTCAAACAGCTTCATCTGCTCAGAAATAACCTCACCATATTTGCCCTCTGCCAAATTAATGGAGTCTGCCACTGCTCCAGTGAAATCCACCAGGGCTTCTGCAGCACAGCCTCCATCCAGAGCTTGGTAGGATCCAGCCAGCCTGGGGCAACACAGAACATTCTCAGTTTACAGGGGCTGGGACAAGTGCTCTAATTTGGCTTGAATGTAGGGAATGTTTGTGTCTCACCAAGGAAAAAACAGAACAGAACAAAAAGAGCCTGAGCAGACTGCAGATAAATCTTCCCTGGTTTCCACGACCCTTAAGGATTTGGGCTGCTGAAGTAGACTGCATTGCACTCCTTGATGATTTACATCCTTAACAGAGATTAAAGAAGGAGTTTTCACTCTTTTTTAGGTTCTATACCAGCAGCAAAACTAAAACCTATGGGAAGTCTGATAGAACTGAAAGACAAAACAGACAAAGGGACAACACTGAGGACTACAAGGACAACAAACCAGCTCATACTTAGCATAAGCTTTCTCCAGCAAAGCACTCCAGAATTCATTCCTGACGTTGGAATGGCAGTAGATCAGCTCCCCATTCTCTGTTGGCAGCAGATCATCAACCACCACCTCTGTCCACTCTCCAAAGCGCCAGAAACGGAAACGGAAAATCCCAGCATATTTCCTGGGGCTTTTAGGGTCCCATTCCTGCTCCTGATAGTCTGGAATCACCTGGAAAACCATGGAAGGGGCAATTCAGCCAGTGCACTGTGCTGAGGTTTATTCCCAGGGCAGACTGCCCTGGAATATGTTAAAGGGAAGATTTGAATCCACCAAAATTCACCCCTTGTTAGTCCTAGGGAGGAAAACGCTGGCTGAGAGGCAGGGAAACAACAAGGTGAGCTTGGCTTATCAGCTTTATTTCCTGCACCACACACAGCAATCACCCACCTGCTGCCAGAGGCTTTTCCTCAGAGCCAGGCAGGAGCACGCAGCCACAAACCAGCAGTTCCCCAGCTTGCCCTGGTGGAAGTCATGGGAGCTCATTCCATCCACAAGCAGGTGGGGATCTTCACAGAGGTCCTGGCAAAGAAAATCAGATATTGCTGGAGACTCCACTCCAGAAATGATCACAGCATCCTTCCAGTCAAGAAAAGCAGCAGGAATCGATGCTGCTGACACCTGAGCTCACAGTTTCTCCTTATCAAGCCTCTAAAGGGGGGGAAATGATGCCTTAAGATTTTAGCCTTTTATGTTTTTAAAATCCTGTGCTGCAATAGTGCATAACTCTACACTTCATATAAAGTTTTAACTATTGTCTTCACACTTTGGTCAAACAAAACAATTTCTCTGGGGCATGTAACCAAAGGACACTCTACAGCCTCAGGCCCCAAAAAGTATAAACAAAAGTGAATTGGGGGGGAGCAAACTGGGGGAATGTGACTTCATTACCTGAAGATATAATCGGAGAATGAACCTCTGATATACAAATAGACCAAACTTATATCTGCCAAAAAAACTCATGACCATCGTGCATCTTGGGTGTAGCCTTGGAGGCTTTTGACTGCCCAAGGTGCACCTGTTAAAGGCCTTTAATAAATATCCACTTTATTCTCTTAACTTTGTCCAGCTACCTGTTCAAGATAACCACTCCAAGGCATCTTCACTGCCATTCCTTTGGCTGACACACTGAAAACTCTCCTTCAAGAGCCTGAGTGGCTGCAGTGAGCCCAACCCCTCAGCACCACAGCAGGAAGAGAAAACCTCTTGGTGAAACACACCTTTCACTCTCTGGGTCTCATCATTCTCATGGATCTGGCTCCTGTTAGAATGATTTGTCCCTCCTTTCCTGGCTCCATGTCTATCCACATGCAGAGCATGGCTGGATCTTCCTGGGATGTCTCCCTGCTCCTCCCTGGATTACCTCTTGCAGGAAAGGGAGACCCTCTCAGTGTCATGGACCATGGGAAAGCCACAAATGGGGTTCATTTTGCAGCAGTGTTTGTCCCTGTGAAATCCTTGGCAGAGGTGTCCTGCTGGATGGAGAGGGAACCTCCCACAAACACTTCAGCAAAAAGCAATGGGACCATCCCTGACTGGTGTGGGACCTGCAGGGCTCAGCCCACTCCTGACACTCTCCTGTCAGCCACTGCTCCTCCTGACTGGCTGAGAGGCTGGCAGAGCAGGCAGTGGCAGGAATTTCTGCTCTTTCTCAGTTTAATAACGCTAAATTTCAACACTGTGGAAATGATCCTATATCCAAGCAGTAGAAATGCAGAATAAATAACTCCATTTCAGCTCAAAATGGCAGGAGACCCCAGATTTCCTGCAGTCTGTCCTGTCTGCCATCAGCAGCAGAGGAAGGAGCTGTGCTCCTTACCTATGGATTCTCTCTGCCCTTTGGTAATTAAAGATGATGATCCCAAAACAGCAGGAGTTCAACCCAAGCCTGGCTACAGACCACAGGCATTTCTCTGATGTGACTCTGACAAATCAGTGCCAGATGAACTCATTTCCTGAGAAAAGAACCACCTCAGTGCTCAGCTGATGGTTTTAAAACCTGGGCTGGTTTAGCTGATGGCACTTGAAATCAGCTCACAGCATGGAATTCATAGAGCTGCAGCCGCTTTCCTTAAGAAAATTATATTTTTGGCATGAGACTTTTCTCATTAAATAACAGTTGACATGTGAAATGAGTTTTGGGAAACAAGCAACTGATCATTACATGACACTGCTCTTCTGTCAGGAATTCTCACGTGTCTGCACTCAGAGAAGATTCAAAGCTTATTAAGAGACCTTAAAAAAATCTGAGTCACAAAATGGTGCCTACGAGGAAAACTGACCATGTGGAAGATGCTCATCAGCATCATGGACAGATTCATTCAGCCTCCCTGGATGCTCTGAAATGGGATGGCAGCAGGACCTTCAGAGATGTAAATCCACACTTGGCTTTTGTGGTGGTAGCACACATCCCACATCCACATGGGCTAGATGCAATTTTATATCCCATTTCCTGGCATCTCTGGTATTAATAATTTCTAGTTTGTTTTTCCTTTCAAAATGCTATTTTGTCAGAACAATAAATAAGGGATAAATGGAGCCATTGGGGTTAAAACTGTGCAAACTTTCCTGTCACTAGTAGAAGCCAAAACTTTAATTAGTTTTAGAAAGAAATTAAGAACTGTTGTGTATTACAAAGGTCTTATTTGGTTTGTTTTGATAAAAATAACCACATTAAACTGCCATTATTTAATTGAAGTGTGTCTTGCATCTCACAAAGTCCTCAGAGGAAAAACAAGAGCAGCATGTGCCAACTGCCAAAATTTATGGATGAGATCAGCATTTGCTGGGTGCTGGGGTCCAAAGCAAACATGGAACAGCAGAGCTCAGAAACAGCACCTCCCTGATTCCACCAGAGCCACCAAATCCTCCAAGATCCTGCTTGATAAACCCTTTCTGATTAAACCACCTAGGAGCCCTGGAGTTCTGGGGCTGAAGAACAGCATAAAAAAATGCCACCAATTCTGTTTCTTTTGTCATTGATTTTCTTGTCATTGTAACAGCTTCAGTGGCGTCTGTCACTGCATGGCTCAGATGGGACACAATAACAGAGGCACAACCTAGAGCTCATTTCAGCTCTTTGCTCTCTTCTGGCCTTTGTGATATTCACCACTTATGCCATATAGTAAATTCTTAGGAATACTTCTATCTATCTAAGCCACAATTCCCCCAACACAACTTAGAAACGTGCTATTCAATATACTACTCTGCAGTCCTTGTGAGGATATTTAAGCATTTTTGGTTGCACCAAGTATATTAAAAATAGAAATTAAAATAATATATATTTTAAAAAATATTTGTTTTTTTCTATAATGCTCCCAGCAGTTAGGATATATAATGTTCCCAATTTAGGAAAGTTGAGGACCAACTAGTTACTATCAGAGGAATTCCAAGAAGGAGACAGTGATATGAGGAGTGATCCAGGCACTTTAGGAGTCCTGATCCCTTCTCTCTGTGGCTACCTGAAAACCCAAGCACTGGGGCTGTGAGTTCCACCAGGACCTCCTCCTTTGCAAACACAATGGTTTAACCCCAATCCTTTTTCTTAGGATCATCTTGCATCATCTGTGCTGTGAAAGAGAAAAATATCTTTCCATTTCCAAGGAAACGTTTAAAGGCAGTTACTGGATCCTGCTACACAGCATTAATGCCTGACAGCCACCCTATTTCTGATACACCACCACAATAAAAGCTAAAAGTTGTTGGAGTATTTGTGCCTGCAGGGAGCATCCCCTGGTCCAAATGCCGAGCTCTCCTCTCACACATGTCCACAATGAAATAAACACCATCTGCAGAGCTCTAACTCTGCACTTAGGGCTGGAAGTGAGTTTGGAGAGGGCCTCGTGGTTCTGCTGAAAGCCCCGGTGCTCTCTTTGTCTTACCAGGCTTTCATTTGCATGACAGAAGTCTGTTTGTGCCACCTCCCATCCTTGCTGTGCAGGCTTGAAATATCTGGCACTCAGACACTGATGCTGTGAGGAATAAGTGGCTCACTAACCCTTTTTTTTTCCTGATTTTAAATGGTCCCTTTATTAGTAACAGAGCAACCTGGTCAATTGGCTTGCAAATCCTATCCCAGTCTGGATCCTACAGAATCCCCATATGTGCCTTCCTAGCCCCTCATCCAAGCAGTAATGAAAATTCTGATGAGTGCCAGACTAAAGGAGATTCCTGTAGGACTCCAGCAACACAGCTTGAGAGTATTTAAAGTAATTTATTTCACCATGACAGAAGTTTTGCAAAACAATATGAACCATGGGAGACAGCAGACACCCATTTCACTGGAGCCATGAAATGGGTTGTGTGTTGTTCTGCCATAATTCCCTAAAATTAAAAAAAAAAAAAAATTAAAAAAGAAAGGATGGGTTTTATTTGAGACCAGAAGCATCGCTGAAAGTACAACAGGTAACTGGTTGTGCATTGATACATGCATTGACTCTTAGAGTAATTTAACTAAAGGAGAAAATTCCCTTAGCTCTGAACATGCATCTCCTGGCATAAGTATTACCAATATTCATGAACTAAAAGTTATGCAGTATTGGTTATAAATAGGGAGAAAGACATTCAGAGAGTCTGAGTGTCTTCACAGGCATTAGCTGAAGCTGCACTGTAAAAAACATTAACTGTAAAACATGAAGAGAGATCTCCGATGTCCAAGGGAAAAAATTATTTTTAACAGATTAGATCAACTGTCTCAGAGAAAAACAGAGATTCAGTCAAGGAAAGAAGAAAGAAGAGCAGTAATTGTTTGACACTAGGATTTTCAAAGGCTTTTGTAGTATTTAAAACTTACTTTCTCCAGCACCCTTAAAAGAACCCAGCCCTAGCATAAAAAATAATCCACCTTTGCTTGCCCACGAGACCTACAGAGGCAGGCACTATCAGACTGATCTACTTAAGCACAGTAGCCATTCCCTTAAATTTTTTAAAGCAGGTTTATTCTTGTCAGAGCTGAGAATTGTTTCCATTTTGTTCCCTTCTCCCACCCTCACATCATCCTGAGTCAAGTCCTGTAGAGACAGTGTAGGGAAGCAGGGGGAAAGGCAAGTCTTTCTGAACATGGATGTAAAAATTCAGCTTTGGCTGCAGCTGACACTAAACCAACCTCATCTAAAGGAAGGCAGCAAAGACAGCAGCCTGTGGTTGTGGAGCTGAAGAGGTAAATAAGTCCATCCTACAAAAAACCCCAGCTGTGCTGGCATGGTCACAGCAGCCCTCCCCAGAGCAGGCTGTGTGCCAAGGCATTTGCAGTTAGCCCCAAGAAGCAAAATGACCAAGCCCAACTGCACTGGATACTCCAGTGCATGTAAAAAGACTTTTACAACCTTGTTGTGGCTGAAAAAAATCTGCCTGTGGAGTGAAAAAAGAGGTGACCCCTCAGGGGGCAGTTCTCAGAGAAATATCCATCCAAAAACACCTTCCTCTGTAAACTCTGTGCCCATCATCCAGCAGCATCAGTTCCTGAAAGTGAGATAATGCCCAGTGCTGCTTAAACAGAAACTGAGCAGCACATGAGCAAGGCAAAGAGCACGTCAGAGCCCCAGCCTTGTGTAAAAGAAAACTCAGCTATGTGGGGATTGAGAAATGCTTCTTCCCCCTCCTCCCTCTCCACTAAATCCTGTTACAAAACCAAATGCATCACAGACATTTTTATGGTGTTCTTTTTTACCATTTTCAGTTTGGGGCTAGTGGTGACTAATACTCAGTCCATGGGCTCCAGCCTTGCCCTGCCTATGGGACACGTGTGTTTGGGGAGGATCTGAATCAATGTTTTGAAAGAAAAGCCCCAAAAATTGGAATTGGGCAACGTGATGTGTATCTTGGCTGCCTGTAGGTTTCACCTGACCCCTGGAGCAGTACAGCTGCTCTCTCCAGAATGCTGACAGGGCTGGGAAGGGCTCAGTGATGGGCCTTAGGGCTGGCCTGCTCCTGAACCTCCTAACAAAGTGTTTGCTGAAGCCCTGCCAGTCCTCTGCCACTGCAGCCCAGAAATCACTCCAGACTACAGTGAAAGATTTGCTGTTCTCCCAGAACCCTCAGACAAGAATACACCACCTCAAACCACCTCTTGCTGCACTGAATTTGTGATGCTGTAGAACTGTAGTACATCCATAACACCTCCAGAGAAAAGCTGCCTTGTTTGAGAATAGCACTTTGTTTCTCACTGAATTTACCAGAACCCAGCTTTTTCCTCCTGCCTTCTTCCTCTTGTACCTATTCCCTTCTCTAAACTCAGTACCATAATTTGTGTGACTTTTCCTCATCAGCAGCAACCAGAGATGCCATTCTTAGGACAGGATTGACCTCAGGCAACATCAAATTCTCTCAAACTGCCCTGGAAGCAGAGCTCAGCTCCTGCCACTGCCATGATGCTGTGACACTGGAGAGAGGCCTGTGTCTCTACTCATCATATAAACCAATAGTTCAGAGCAATTCCAACCCCTATGAAACCCGATTTTCAGCTATTCCAGAGCTACAACAACTGTGACATAATGTGGGGAAAAAATTTAATCAAAGTCCCCGTTTAATTGGTTAAAAATGGATATGTTTAAACTTCCTGGAAGAAGTGATTGTTTTCCATCCTTAAAGGACAATTTTGGCATCACTAATCTGAAGTTTTCTTGCAAAATGCTTTTGCAAGGATTTACTCTGATTTTGAGGTGGTGATGCTCCATGAAAAGCAGGTAGATGTAGTAGCAACATTTTAAAGAAAATCTGAATGCAGCCATGCACTAAAGCAGGGGAAATGTTTTTGCATTAAATGCAGTCGAAGAGGATGGCCAGGGACAAAGCCAGTCCTTAGGGCAACTCCTTGACATCATTTCCAGACACACCCTAACAGGGCTGAGGTCAGACATGGGCTGTAAGGCCACTCATCAGACTCAAAGGCCACCCACTTTTAGCTCCATTTTTTTAATTGCTTCCTCAAAACATGTTTGTCTATCAAATTCTTGGATGAGTTTCCTCAGACAAGGAATAAAAACAATAAGAAAAGGAGGTTGGAAAAAGTGACACACATTTTTTCACAGCACTGAAATATTCAGCACTGGACCAGTGTGGAATAAACTATTCCCAGGTCAGTACTCCTGACTGTCCAGCTCTGTCTGGGGAGGAAAATATTTGTTTGCCTGATAATGAACATCATTTTGGCTCAGGGGCCATGATCTTGTCCAGTCTGACCTTCTGCTGTGTCTCAGGGGGCTGGCAGCTGATGCAGATGGAATTCTCCATCACTGCCTTTTATTAGGAAGGGAATTTGCTGTTTACAAAAGAGTATCAGGCAGATTTCAGCAAAGTCACGTTTATTTTTTTTATTACATTGAGTATTTTGTGGCAAAATGAAACTCGAGTCATCTAAACATTGTCTGGAGTGAAAACTCAGATTAGTCTGGGAGATGATTTGTTTTTCCTGAAAGGAGGTATTTCTCCCTTGCCCAGTGGCAATGCACAAACTTCGAAGATTAAAAAATATAAGTCTAAACACCACATTAAAGAGCATAAACCCCTTTAGCAACAAGTTCCTCCTTTCCACATCCCTTTTCCAGCAGGGTTTGCTTTCAGCCTATATTCCATTACGTACCAGTCATGGCATTTATCTCAGACACTTTAAGGATAAAAATCCTTTATCCTCTTCCCCCGGATTCCTCTTCTTTTTCAGACAGCACCTTGAGGTGTTCTCCCACTTATTTGCTTCAAGCAAAGATATGTGAATGCCTGGGATAACAGCTCAAGGAATATCCAGTGACACCTCCCACAGAAACCTTTGGAATTGTGATCCACCCCATACCATTCTGGATTAGATGTTTGCTTCATAATATAAAAAGAGGAACAAAATGACATAAAGCATAAGACACAAGCTTCTTAGACTATGAGTTGAGCTGTATCAAATTTTGGATTTTGAATGGGTTTTTAAGAGAAATTTTGTTCTAGCCAGCACAATACAACTTTGCTGAGCCTATGAAGGTCAGAGTTTATAGAGGGTCTCTGTCCCAACATGACACATATCAAAAAATTCTAGTCTGGACATCCTTTCTAGCAAAGATCAGCCTTAGAACATAAACCAGAGTATTTTTCTTTTAGGAAGAGAGAGAGCTCAAATTCTGAGCTATAAAAATATTGCCTCAAAAGTGACACAGCAGCATTCATTTTACTCCTGATGACTCAGCCAAATCAGTGTCACAGAATCATAAATTCACAGTGACTACCAGGAAGGATTTTATTTACACATCTTGAAAACAAACAGCAGCTTCTATCTCTAAAACATCTTTTGAAACTTTGTCTTGAGAAGATTTTCATTTAGCAATAAAGTTATCAGCATGTGAGATAAGTTTCTTCAGTTTCGAGTGAAGACACTGAAAAACCTGTATCAGTGACTTCCAAAGAAAAATTATTAAGCAGAAATCACAGTTGCTGTATGTGCCAGGCAATCAAGCCCATGTTTTCACCCTCTATGTAGATAATTTTGTCTTGCACAGATGGCTACTAGAGTACTAAAATGAATAAAATGTTTGGATAACATGCTGTTATACAAAGTGATCTTGAGGATTTCTTCTTTCCAGCCTCAAGAGAATTTCCAGGATAAACCAGTCTGAATATGCTTTAATGTTTTTACAAACTCTGCATGTCACTTTGGATATTATTATTGTGCAACTTAAATGCCCAAACCATTGAAAAGCCAGAGGAACTTGGATGCTTTAATCACTTAAGGACCTGTGAAAATGTGGAGCTCTATCACTGTTTGAATAGCACCATTAATGATAATTAATTTTGGATTCTCTTCTACTTCAACCCAAAACAAAGACCAGAGCAGATTCAGCCAGACAGATCCATGGACAAGAAAGAGCCTTTGGCTGCCTGGGAGGAGACTCAGCCTGCCAGGGTATAGTCAGAATATTTACTTGGTCATGATTTTATCCCAGTTGAAGCACAGTGAGTTTCATCTTTGTGATTAAATTGTTCAGACATTTAAGAGACTTCTTGCTTGCAAAGACAGAATAAGAATTTTTTTTCCTTATTTATATCATGCTGTTTCTTTCCATAGCTCTTTCACTGCTTCAGCTAATTTTTGATTTTCCCAATGTGATATAAATATACTGAGTTGAATTCACCACTTCATTTCAGACAAATTTCTCTGTTAAACACTAACATCAATGCCATCACTAAGAAATTCCTCTCCTGATTTACCAGCTTAGAAATCTTTGGAATCCAAATAATCTCCCTCCTATCTTTTGCAGTGACTACTGGCAGCCATAGGAATATTCAGAGTACCCAACCTCACAGCATTTCCCAGATAACACAAAGTGTTTGATTTGCAATTATGGATTTGAAGCTACATTCTGGGTAAAATAAAAGGGATCCAGACCTCCAGTTCCTGTCGTGTGTTCAAAGCACCACAAAATTTCCTCTAAAGATGAAGATTCTCTGCGAATATTTAGGAACTGCAGTGAGAACTTCATCATCTGTATTTAATCAGGGACTAACAGCTAAAGCAAAGTCAGTGAAAGACCTAAGGAAACATTTCTTAACTCTCAAAAGGCAGGAGAAGAGCCTGTTTCTAATAACGTTGAGGTTTGCCAGTGTTGCTTTTCCCTTGTGTTACAACAGAAGTATTTACAGTTCAGCCATTATGTTCATTTGGGGCGATGCTGGTTTTTAATTTTTTGCAGATTTTGGAATGTCTGCACAAGTAGCTTAACCTGATGTCCCTGTGTCTTCCAAGCACAACCTCCCCCTCAGGGTATGCAGTTTTCACTCCACCCAAATGCAGATTCTCAGCTGTAAATCATCATCACTTTAGCTAAACCAAGGGCTGATGTTGTTTTATAGGTGCAAGACTGCTCAGCCCATCTCTGTCCAGCTCTGGTTTGGTTCATGAGACATTCATCATTTTAGGGAAATAAATGTGCTCGTTAAGAGCAGGAAGGAGAAATGCCATGGTTGGATTATATCTGAAATATTTGGATTAAATTTGAGTTATTCCTCTTCTGTTGCAGCTGTTTGAGCAGTTAGATCACGTGCCTGAATGTGAAAAGCAGCTTTTAGGCAACTGTCACTTCTGAGGAGTTTTATTTGTGGAGAGCAGGGTCAGTGAGGAGGAGGAGGGAGGAGAGGCCAGAGGACGAGGTGCTGCATTCACATCTCCATTTAGGGAGGAAAATCAGATGTCCAAGGTTTAAATGCCCTTATCTGAAGGGAGGAGGAAACAGGCAGCAGTGATCATGCACAGCAACTGCAGCTCTGCACAAAAATGGATTATGTCTAATGTTATCCTACCGACCCAGGGAGAGAAAATTCCTGAATTTTTGTCTTTTATCAGTCCCACAAGTGCTGCTTTAAATCTCCTTGAGTAAACTTGCAGCAGCAATAAAACTCCAAACATGCAGACCAAAGCTCAGCCCACAGGTGGATCACTGCTAAATGAGATTTAATTTTTTACTCACCATCACAAGACCGAAGATTTAGAGCAGTCTTAGGAAGAAAACCAACCCTATTTTGATAATTATTCACAGTATCAGACTAGAAAGTGCTGTCTCCAGACAAAAATCAGACCTCAGTGTGTTTTTCACAGCACAGACACTCTTTATTAACCAGACCTCGAGGAGCCTTGTCCACCTCCCAAGCCCAGGAAGGGTCACCTGGAGCAGGCAGTGCCCAGTTGGCTCCTGGACAGCTCCAGACAGAGATTCCATTTCCTGATGCACATGAGGAGCTCACTGTTCAGTTCAGTGCATGAAAATTATAAGGTAACACTTGCTCCTAACAAAAAGTGGAACAACATTTTATTTCCTGAAAGCTGGGGAAAAAATGCAAATTCAAAATGTTTCAGCCTTTGTGATTAAGTTAGAAACAATGCCACATACAGGCAAGACAGCATTTCTTAAAGATTCTTTCAGCTGTAAAGGATTTTTAAAAGCTTCTTTTTAGTCAAGAAAACATACATTTTAATTTAATCTTTAAATAGAATTAATCTTGAAGGAAACACACATTTGGATCATAGGAGCACAGCATGAAATTGAAATAAATTACTCTGCAAATCGAAGGCAGAATGGTTTTCTAAACCTCAAATTCCAGCTCATCCCAAATATCCTTTTGGGAAAATAATGGAAATAATTTGACAAAAGCATGAAGCTCTTCACACAGAAAGCATTTTTTGCATGTGGATGCTTTCCACTCTTGCTGAAGAGTGTTGACAGAACAATGCTTCAATTTCCTTTGCAACTGGCTGTAATGTTTAGGCTGTAATTTTTCCTTCAGAGAAGTCAGACATTTAATTCTTTTGGAAGACTACATCAATGAACTAACAATTACTGTGAGAAGACTTATGCTAGCTGGGGATATGATCCTCAGGCTTTTTGTTTTACAGTCTCAAAATAAATTTTACCATGTCATTCTTACCATTATCACATTGCCTCAGGACAAACAGAAACCATTTGAGAAAGCAATTTTCATCTAATGACAACTGAACCGACTAAATAAAACCTGACATTTTAAATTTTAAAGAAACATCCAGAGCCTTGGAGTTGTGCTGTTTGTGTTCTAGAAATCACATTGAGGTAGTTTAATATTTTTTTTCTTTAGAGGAATAAAGTACAACAACATAAGAAAGCCTTCATTCAATCTGAGGGAGGAAAATACAAACTGCAAAAAGTGCCAAGAGAGAAGATGACAAAATATTGGCATCTGGAGAGCTGTCTGCCTGGCAAGCATGCATGCCATTTACAAATGTTTGCCTTTAATTATATTCCTGGAAGATTTGGGTGAATAATACCACTGAGCAAGTTGCCACTTTCCAAATGCTGCCACTTCATCCTATGGAAATAAAGGGTGGCCACTGGGGGGGTTTTGCTTCCTGTCACAACACAGCAACGAAGGGCACGACTAAAACCAAAGAATTTTCTGATGTGACATCAGGAATGGGATTGAGCCATCAAATTGATGTCACATGGGGTCCACTCAGTCACCAGGCTGTACTGGACAGGTCAGACTTGGAGACTTTATAATTTCTTGCTCATCTCTTCTTCTAGGCAAGCCCCATCTTAACAACATTTTCCAGGCAAAATAAAAATGAAATGAGAGAATTCATAGAATAAGGGTGAGCAACAGCTCGGTTCTGGGAACATTTTGGCAATTCCAAGAAGAAACATGTCACAACTTCCCCAGCTGAAAACATTAAGGACAAAATATTATGGGAGGAATGTTTTATCCAGTCAGAGACCAAGATGGAAAAATGCCAAACAATGTTTTAATGATGCCTCCCATATTCAGCATGTTGGGGGACAGATAAGGTGACAAAAAGAGCACAGTGAGATTCCCAAAGCTTTGAAAGAAACCAAAACCTCTGATATTAATATTGAAGTGTACCAGCATAAATCACTGGTGGGAATAAAAGTGATTAAACTATGTTTATAAGTTTCTATTGTTTAGAAATGGACACTTTCTTAAAATAACATCCCCAAGAGAACAAAACAGTATCTGCTTCAGTCTCAATAGAGCCTCTTAAATTAAACATTCATCTCAAAAAAAAGTGAGGCCCTCCTTAGTTCTGGAGAACTGTGTGCTCCCATATTTTCATTTTGCAAATTGACACACAAGATCTCTTCAGGGTGAAGCACTCTGCAGAGCTGGGCATCACCAGCCTGCAGCAGAAAGGTGAGGAGAGACACAAAATCCTAGGACAATGCAGAATTCCTGATCCTGTTTCTGGTGGAATTTCACAGACTCAGAAATGGAGCCCATCTGAATGAAACTTTACCATCTTTTCGGGGTTTCTTGTTTAGAGGCACAGCACACTGCACTCACCTCAGCCTGGATGTGGCCAGCAGACCCTGGCCTGGGGAAATGGGACCTGGACAAGCTGGACACAACCCCCAGGAGTGGAATCCCAGCCCCTGGCAGCAATAACTGCTGGGGGAGACTCAGGGAATTAAGAGATCCCTGCCTGTTTGTTTGGCTGTGTCAGAGGAGTCCTGGGGCACCACACACAGCTCTGCTGCCCTTCCTGGCTCCAGGAAGCAAACAGCTGGGAAAGAAAGTGCTTAACAACACATCTGCAACAACCCTTTGTGTCTGGTGACTGCTCAGTCCAGTTCCTTCTCCTTGGACCCATCCTCTTTCTCATCACTACTTGTAGTACAAAAACCAAAAATTAATATTTCCCTTATAAAGCTACCACCATTCAAATTCTACAGCAGATTCCAGGGCTCTGCCTGCCTTCCAATGCCACAGATTTGCCCTGGGGTGACTGTTGAGAAGGATAAGGATTTGACAGGAAGGTCTCACAGATATGTATGTATAACAGAAAGATTTTTCAATGTAGAATCTGAAGAAGGAATACAAATAATACCAAGTTTTGATATAGAATAAAAGAATTGCTGAGCCAGTCTTACTGGATAACTAAGAAGCTAAAGGGTAAAATGAGTTGGAAGAGGTTTTTATGACTTAGAGCAAAAGATAAATTCACCTCAAACAAAAGATATTTTTATCAAGTAAAAAGATTCTCACAAGTAAACAAAAATGCCATGTTGTAAGTAGAAAGAAAGGTCTCAAAATTTTCTACTGCAAGAAAACTGCAAAACAACGTCTAACTAAAACTGTAACATACTAACTTTTAGTGATTGGAAAATAGTAACATGAATATAGTAATGTTAGTAGTTATGATAGGCTGTAGGTAATAATAAAGGTATTAATTGGTTGTCATTAAGATGCTCTACAATGAAAAGTATATAATGCACTGTAACCACAACTAGAGTTGGCTTCTGATGCTGACCACTGTGGGCTTGGCTCTTGTCACCCACGACCTGTGAATTGCTGGATCCTCTGCACACAAAACCAGCATTTTAAAAAGCAAGTCTGGAGTCCTGCATCCCTATTTCAGCTCTTCCAGGTGACAAAGTGCAAAGCACTGCTCCACCCTTCAGCATCCTGCCCATGTCATGTACACACATCCATGTGCATGTATCCATTTAAACACATCCCTGCCTGCCTGCCTGCTCTGGGTCCATGCTCTCTCACCCCACCATCCAGGCTTTATTTTGTGTTAGAAATTGGGCTGGTCTCATCACAGACAGAAATGCTGTTGTATATGAATCAAGATTTCAGCTTGCTGGGAGGTTACATTGCTGAAATTGGTAATTGTATGTGAAGTTTATATTGTTTAATTTAAAATTCTCTTTGGCAAAATGCAATCCAATATGAAATATTTGCTATTAACAGGATTTTCTCAGGGTCCAATGCCCATCAGATTTCCAGAGACAAGCCTGTTAATTATTACTTTGGGGCTTTGGTGACAAAGGTTACTTTGGAATAATAATAGGCCAAACCTGCAGACAAAGTCAACACAGGTTTTTCAGTTTGTCTGGTGAAAGCAGAACACCTGCAGAAGCTGAGGCAGGGCTTGCAGCAGAGATGTCACAGCCACTGAGAAAGGATCAGTGTCATGGTGAACATGAATTATCACAGTAGCCACAGCCTGGGCATTTCAACCCTCCCTCTCCTTCTCCTGGGATCAACATAACATTTCCTCAAATGATTATTATGTATTTTTACTGTATTCAACAAAATATATATTGTGGCAGCTGTTGTCTCTTCTGCTGTAGCCTTCCTTTTGCACAACAGGTTGGCTCCATAAAAGATTAGCTAACAAACATAAATAATAATATCAGCCTGGAGCACAGAAGACTCCTTTGGAGTCTCCCTGGTTCCTCAGGAGGCTGCTCTCAGATGTTGTGAGCTGTCATGCACATTTTATATGCCTGATGTAACACAAATCTTCCTGTTTGGTTCTTCCTTTTCCACCCAGCTATGAAAAAAAACCCAAAAAACCTAAACCCCAAATGAACCTCCCAGTTGTGAAACACACAAACACACTCCCAAAAAAAAGCCACCTTTGCTATTTCTCAGCCAAGAAAGGGCAATGGACTGTAGGAAACAGCTGCCTGGAGCTCCCTACCTTCACCTGCCAGGCTGGTAGAAGGTGTTGCATTTTCTATTCAGAACATCTTAAGTGAAAAAAAATAAAACAACCCAACCTCAAAACCTTAGGAGAAAATAATAATGGGAGAAGGGAAAAAACAAAATAAAGTCCACAATGTTTTCAGTGAATTGTTTGGCTGGACACCATCAGAACATGTTGTTCCAAGTACCTTAAAAGACCAACAAGGGAAAGCCCTTTAGAGCTGAAAAATGTTTCCTTGCCTCAAAGAAAAAAAATCCAAGAAATATTTCAACTATATTAGCATATTTGGGGAAAAGTTACAACATTAAAATTAAATCCAAAAAGTAATTGAAACCAGTATTTTCCCCCCCACAAAAAAAAATTCCACTATTTCTCCCCTCCATTTTTACAAAATTGTGTGCTCCTCAAAAAGATCAATTACCTGGAACAGCTGGGACTATTATTAACTTCAAAATGATTACAGGATCATATTAGGGTAGCACAAATAATGGCAATGTTATTCTATCATGATGTGCTCTATGGGAACTTCCATTCTTGGTTGGTAAAATGAGAATTCCAGTTCCTTTTTTTGATCTCTGTAGACCAGTGCATCCCATATGTATTTGAGTTATTAGAACTCTTATTTGGATTACATTTAGATTTCAACATCCCCTCCAAAATCCTGGCTGCTAAGTGCTTTAGAAAGTTTTGAACTTCAATGAATTCTCCTGTATCTCATGCACCAAATCACAATTTACTTCCTCTGTGTCATCACTCCAGGGCAAAATCAGGTGGCCACACTTCTCTTGAAAATGCCATTACATTTCCAGCTGCTGGTGAAAATTATCCAAATCAACTGATTTCACTAAATAAAACAAGAAAGCAGATTCTAAACCCAGCTGATGCAGAACTGCAGCCATACAGGAAGGGTAAGACTTGTTTTGACCTGGATTTGAAAAACCTTGCCTTCTACTTTTGGCCACCTCCTCCTAGGAGCCCAACTCCAGGGATCTTTGTAAAGCCCACATTTCCAGTCTGTGGAACACCAGGATGCAAGAACAGCAGCAGAGGCACAGAAGATCACTCACTCCACCAAATCTACCCTCATTTCACCAGGCAGCACTGACAGAACCAGAGGACAGTCTCCAGCTGTGTCAACGGGAAATTAGGTTGGATATTAGGAAAAAGTTTTTCACAGAAAGAGTGATAAAGTACTGGAAAGGTCTGCCCAGGAAGGTGGAGTCACCATCCCTGGATGTGTTTAAAAAAAGACTGGCTGTGGCACTCAGTGCCATGGATTAGTTGAGGTGTTAGGGCTGGGTTGGACTCCATGATCTTGAAGGTCTCTTTCCAACCCAGTGATTCTGTGAATTAAACAAATAAAGCTCCCGAGGCAGATTTTTAGTCGCTCCAACAAAAAAAACCCCAAGCTTCAGAAGCCAAGTGCCAGCACTGATTTTACCCTTAAAGAAACAGAACAGCATGAAGCCCTGCCCAGCCCGGCATCTCAGAGGGATGCCAGCTCATTGTTCTACCCCTAACACGCACCCATCACCCCCCCCCCTTCCCTCCCCGCTCAAAATTAATTCTAACAACGTGAAGACAATTCGACTTAATTGCAGCTGCATCATCTCCTGCAGGATCTCGCTGCCAAGCCTGCCGTCTGAATGTGCAGTTGCCAAGGCAACGGGTGCGAAGAGGATGCTTTTGTGCTGCCACTTGCATCCTCGGGAGCCGCGCCAAGCTCGGAGCTCCCGCAGCTGGGATGGCTTTAACCCCTTCCTCGCCGGGAGCCGCCTGTCCTTGCTGCCATCGGCAGCCCTGGGCCAGCAGCTCCTCCTGCTCTGCAGAGGGGCAGGTGATAATTGATAAATGATTCGTGTTAATCATAGAAGTTTTGGAGTTTGTATAAA
>JANRMJ010000026.1:5683192-5700616 GCA_025584955.1 Alethe diademata
GGGCGGTGACCCCTCACGTTTTCCCCAGCGCTGCTTGCTCTGTCTATAGAAAATAAACCAATCTAAATTTTGCTGAATACCGAGACTTTGTTTCTCATTTATAACAGACACCTGCACGGCAGGGACAGATGGCTGCAGCTCAGCACCCCGGGTGCTGGAACAACTCCCCTCAAACGTGCAGCAGTGCCAGACTCTTTGCAGGAGGTTTGGGGTGCATGGTTCATCCTTAACGAGGAAGGAAAAGATTCTTCACCATCATTTAGGAATTATTTTCTTCTGGTGGTTTCCCAATCTGCCTGTTGTTGTCCCCTCACCCACCCTCTCTACACTAACATCATGTCTGGAGGACTACATGGTCCCTGCCTCCACAATTTTAACCTAAAAAAAGTATGATTAATGTGTACAGAAACCTCCCCCTCGATCTGTGATTATCTTCCAGGGCAGACTGCTTCCCAGAGTTTAGCTCTTAATAGCTTTCCTATTTCTTTAAGATGAAGGGTTTAAACTCAGGTCAGAGCCTACTTTGCCTATGACCTTTTATACCACTTTTGAGTCTGCAAGGCTTAAACCCTTCTATAAAAATTAAGGTGCACTGCAATCATTCTCTTTATAGACACACATGCAGTTAACAAAGAAATATCTGACTTTAAACTTTTCAACAGATAATGAGCTGTGGCTGAAGATCACAAGCTGAATCTGCTTTTAATGGCAACAGCAAACAGCCTCCCTGCTAGTGCACTTACAGCACACAAAAGTGCCTGCTGAAATGGTCACCAGTGTCATCTAGGAGGTCCTAAAATCCTCCAGCAGCCCTGTACAGCTGCACCCATGGAGTGAATGTCTGAAAGTCACCCACTGAAGGATGCTGGACTGTCTGTGGAGGACAACATCCATGGTGTTGAGATCCAGGATGTGACAGATACATAAGGAAAAGAAACCAGTTCAGGATTGATTCCATCTTAGTGCAAAGCTGAGTCTTTTCTGCTACAAACAGATCCCAGAGAAGCACAGCAAACAAGCAAACCACAAGACACTGGCTCACACAGCCTCCACCTCTGTGTCCCCAGCTGTGCTTTAGGCATGTGAAAGGATTTGTGAGCTCACTCAAAGCTCAGCAGAAGCTCAGCACCTCTTTGAAACGTATTTCCTCACCTCCCAGATGCCACATGTGCCATTATTTCTAGTGCAAACAAGAATGTCACAGCACACAGAGTTTTATCTACACTTCAACAAGAGTCAATAACCACCAACAGCAGGGAAATGTGGGCAATTCTGGGATAGGCAGGGAAACAGAAGCCTAAACCTCAGTTTTTTCAGTATATTTAGCCTTTCCAAAATAAGTAATTTTTTCAGGAAAACAATAATTATATCATTCAAAGCCTTAGGGGTGAGGAGGAGAGATGGGGAGGGACCCCTATGCTGATTAAGCAAGAGAATTGCTGTTGCTCCATATTTTTAAGTGGGGGAAAAAAAAGTGACTGAAGGAATTAAAAAGGCACATTCTGGTGTGGAAAAGTGATCATTAAACCACGAGCCACACTCCAGAAGGGAACATGGAGAGGGGATCTGGCAAACCAGGTAAATGTCACTGTTCAGGGGGGCTGTTACAGCCCCATCACTGTCACACACAAGGCAGCAATGCAGCTGCTCTGAGAGGAGTGCACATCACTGCCAGGCCAGCTGATGGTATTCCCCTTTAATATCCATTCTCCTCCAGCTCTGGATTCCCCCCAGGCCCCATCCTGGCAGAAATCCCAGGGTGTGATGAGCTGTCACTCCACTCCATGCCCCAAAACTGCTCTTGCAGTGGTCATGCAACCACTCAAAGCCTGACACAGGGCCAGGTCACCTCCCTCTCCTGCAGGCACCACTGGGCTCCACACGAGTCCCAGACATAAGCAGATGTCTCTGGTCTTGTTCAAACTGGAAAACAGGGTCAGACTGCAGTGACACAGCCACAGAGGAGACAGGAATTAAATGATGAATAACATTGTATTGAGGGACATTTAACTCAGGTGTGCTTACACCTGGCAGCCAAGACTTTCATGACCCTCATCCCATGAAATTTATGACCACTGGGTTACTGTCGAATATTCTGGAGGACACTGACACCACAAATCCTGTCACTGTGGAATAAAGAACATTAATGCAAAATCTGTAAAGCTCACCCAGACTAAGTGCCCACACAATGATTTGCCCCAAGCTTCCTCTGCCTTCCAAATGAAAGCAAAATCTTAAACAGGTAACAAGGTAGGGGAGGGTTTAGGGTTGCAAATATGAAGATGTTTCAGCTCCTGAGACAACGGATCATTTTTGACCAGTTAGAAGCAAACAAAAGCTGGTGCTGCCTCCAGTAAACACGTGAAGGTGCTGAAGTCAGAGCTCCTGAATTCTCTGGCACCTCACTCCTGGATAAATCATCCCACACACCCCAGTTTGGGAAGTGGGGAGACACTTGTTCTGTTTATTCTTATCCCTGTATCATTCCTGAACACAGTGCTGCCTTACCTCCTGGACTTTTCACTTGCATGGTGATAACCAGCCCTGAAAATGCTGGAAAACTGGTGAGAAGAGTGAGAATGGGGCCCATGGCATGCAGTGCTTCTAGGAAAAAGGGCACTGTGCTGTGCAGACACAACTCTCCACCTTCAGCCAGGTATTTGACCTTTGGAATTAATGGGAATTTAATCAAACAGAGCAGTGTCCCTCTGTGGGCTGGCACACAAGAGGGTTTCTTGGGAAGCAGATCAGCAGCCCTGTCTCACGGTGTCTTTCTGTGCTGTTTTCCTGGACACAGACCAGCTGTGTCTTCCCAGAACATCAGGGTGCAATCACAGCCCTCTCACAAAGAGAAGATGCAGATGAAAGCAGAATCAGGGCTTATAAAACACAGGGTCAAGCAAGGAAACCAGGAAAGCACATGATAAGAGTCTCATTCTGTAGGATCAGACTATTTTCCTTTGTGAATGACTGAAGAACACTGTTTGTCTCTGAAGCAAGCTTACCCACTCTTTCCTCACATGCCTGCCTGCCCTGCTTGGGGGATCACTGCTGTTTGTTTAACACTGACAAAGATGTCCTTGAGATTCCATCCTTTTTGAGGGGTCAATGAAAAAGTTCACACAAACCCGAGGTTTAGTTAAAAGTAAGACAGACAAAGTACCCATTCAGCAGTGACAGTCATTCCTGGGTATTTTCAGCCCATGCTGAGCAGGACCACCACACAGAGGCAGTGTTAGCCAGGACAGGTGCCAAGGACATCCCAGAGACAGGGGGCCAGAGGCTTCTCCTGCCTCTTGGCAGGACACAGCTGCCCCAGCCCCTCTTCAGCCTGGCAGAGGGGGCAAACTCCAGGAAATCACAGCAAAAGAGCAGGATGGGCTCTGATGCTAATATCAGTGGGCAGAAAGAATGTCCACTAAGCAGAGGGAATATTTCTTACTCTTTTCCCCACAGAGAATCTCCCCAGGAGGCCTCCTGCATGAGCTGAAGGGCTTTGGAAAATGCTGCACCTTCGAAATGGTCATTCTCAGCTCAGCTGTTATTTCACAGGTTTATCTCAGAGGTATTAGCAGAGCCCAATGTTCTGAAACACCAGCAAAGGATTCACATACCAGGGGAGGTTTAGATTAGATATAAGGAGAAATTTCTTTACCAAAAGGGTGTCAAGCAAGCACTGGAACTGCCTGCCATGGGAAGTGGTTTTTTAGAGACCTGGTGCTAGGGACTCAGCTGTGTCAGGGTAGGGGTTGGACTCAAGGATCTTTTTCAACCTAGAAGTCTTTTTCTGCCTAAAAGATTCTCTGGTTCTGTGTTGTTGGCATCAACATCAGAATTCACCCTCTGAACTTCTGGTTGGCAGAGGCCAGGGACTGGTGGGATATGGTTCAACATCTCAGGAGTGCCAGGTCAATCTGTGCATGGTTTTATGAGAAATTATAATAAAATGTATGTAAATAGAACATTAATATGTGAGGTTTCCTACATTAACATCATGTTTAATGGGTAATAACTGGATGCACAGCTAATCACTGACCCACAATTAGACTTCAAACCACTGATTACCACCTTGAACAAACTCATATGTACAAGAATGGCCCAAAATGGCATCCTTGGCTAGAGTTTGGCTCTTGCTTCACATCTCTTACAAAGAACAAACACTCTTCCTGACCTCACTGTGACTAGTTGCACAGTATTTCCTCTTCTAGAAGAGGATGAAAAACCAATAAACAGGAAAGTGCTCAGAAATAAAAATAAACCCACAGAGTTTGGAATGTCTTGTTTTTCTTTCTCAAATTCATTATCCCCATTCTTCAGTCTCATGTCTTGCTTGGAAAACCAAACTGAGAAGCAGGAAAGCAACCCTTGGACTGCTCACTAGAATTCCAGTAGAGAAGATGTTGTGAGGAATGAGCACCACCAGGAAAGAAGAAGCAAAAAAGAGAAGCAGCCTCAGGCCATCCTGGCAAAGAGAGTCCAGCCTTGGTCAGCCTCATCTGTTGTCCCCTGTCACAGAGGACACAGAACAGCACCAGCTGCATATGAAGGACATCACATTGGTATTGTGTTTTCTAAGGAAAGACACCCAAGTCTGTGCTTCCAGAAGATTAACTCTAATCCCAGAAGTGGACATGGGTGAAGTAAAGGAGAAACTCATCATGCTTAAGGGCAAAAATACTGTGTGCATCTGGCTAGAGGCTTCCACTTGTCACAGTAAGGGAACAGATGAAACTGATGGAAAGCCAGACCGGGAATGGGTTTGTGTTCTTCTGAACTGTTTGCTTATGGCTGTGAACTGATTTAAAAATACATGTGAAGTATAAAACCTCAGAGCAAACTAACTAACAGACCCCAAATACAGGTAGTATTAATGATTTGAAGTGCCTCCTACATTAGTCACAATTCAAAGCAAATGACATATTTGTTTTCCTGTTAAGATGCCAGTAAAAGTGGCAAATAGACACAAGCATTCTTGATTGCTTACAGATAATAGCTGTTCATTTAGCACAGAAAATCACTGGTGGGTAATTGAGGTTTTACACAAGTCAGAGGCAAAATCCACTGTGAATTCAGCACAGCCATGCAGAGACCAGAGCTGGCATCAAGCAATAGAGGAAAACTCTCCACTGTGTCTGGGTTGTTGGCATCAGCACCAGAATTCACCCTCTGCACTTCTGGTTGGCAGAGGCCAGGGACTGGTGGGATATGGTTCAACATCTCAGGAGTGCCAGGTCAATCTGTGCATGGTTTTATGAGAAATTAGAATAAAATTTATGTAAATAGAACATTAAGAACATTAATCTACGTAAACAGAACTTGCTGCTAAGGATTCACCAGAACCAAACTGAAACAGGTGAGGGAGAGGGTAACAAGTCACAACAGAACAAAGCTTTGCTCAGACACCTCTTGGTGGAAGTGTCTCTGCTGGAGGAATAAAAACACATCCAGCCATTACCTTTGGCCGCTTCCATTCCACTTTCCCTTTTGCTGCTGGGTCGTAGTAAAGGGATTCATCTGAGGCTCGAAACTCAGGATCCTCAAAGAGCTGGCCCTGCTGGAGACACTGCCCCTTCAGCTCGTGGTACTTCTGATCTTGGAAGAGCTGCACTGATGAAGACATCTTCCTGTCTAGATAATATCAATATTAGACAAACTATGAAGGCTCTGAAAGGCCATAGCTGATACCACTCCCTGGTCTTTAACAAGAACATGTAACTCGTTCTAAATGAGGTGACTGATTTATTTAAAATAAAACAAAAACAACACAGATTATAAATCAGATTATCTTACAGGCTAGGAAAGTATAAACCCAGGAAGATCTTGTAGATAAAGACCATATTTTTGTCTGAACAGAACTCTTATCAAGAAAGAGCCCAGGCCAGGCATAAACCCAACATTTGTCTAACTGATTGGAAAGGTAGCAGAGTGAGGCTTGGCTCTCAGTCTGTACCATGTGTGAAGGGCTGGGCCATCTTTCTGTCCTTATTCTTCTTCTGGCCACTAAAGCTTGAATTATCTACTCCAAATCTTATGCCTAAAAAAACCAAAACCAGATTTCCACATTTCTCCATCTTAATTAATGTGACAATACTTTGGCTTGTACTATTGTCTTTGAATTTTTTGTTACATTTCAGGGAACTAAATTCCCAGAAGGAGAATATACTTGCAAATAATTGATGAGAACTAAAAGTATTTTAAAAAGCACAGCAACAACAAAAAACCCAAACAATGTGTTCTCAGACCTTAATTCCCAGAATCCTGACAATCAAACTTGGCAAGTTTATGGTCGCACCCACATAGCTCAAATAAATTGCTTTTACAAATGAGAAATTGGGATAGTTTGAAATTTGGAGTACATGAAGGATGCTTCAAGAGAGGGAGTGGTGAGAGAATCTGAGCTTACCCTGTTTGGAAAGGTCCTGTGTGTCAGTTCCTCTCCTCTTCCTTCTGGACACAGGCTGGAATTAGAGATGTATCTCCCCTTCCTTGCCTACAGCAATAAAGAGAAGTGCAGGCTGAATTAACCAACATCCTGCTCTGCAGCATGGCACCCCATCATCCTGGCAGCCTCTTGCTGTGCCCAGCTGCAGGGAGCTCAGCTGCTGCTCCTTCAGCCACCTGCAGCACAAATTGGATGAGATTCCACAAATCTGCAGGAAACTAAAGCAAGCTTCTGCAGGTGTGCAAGTGAGCATAGTGGGAGAAATACAGAAGAGTAATGAGGAACACTCAAAGATGTCAAATTTATCGTGGTCTTTGTTCTTGTGAGTAAAAGCTGTTTGTGGATGTCCCATCCCTGGAAGTGTCCAAAGCCAGGCTGGATGGGGCTTGGAGCAATCTGGCATAGTGGAAGGTGTCCCTGCCCATGCAGGGAGTGGGACTGGATGGGCTTTAAATCCCTCTCCACCAAAGCCATTTTGTGATTCTATTCCTTTCTGGTTACTTATCTCTCTCAAAAAAATGTCTCAAGGCCTCTCACTTGGCAGGTGGCCTCTCAAGACAGGACAAATAGATTTGCTTCCCCCTACAAGCCAGTTCTTCAAATTCAAGCATAGAACAACTTGTCAATTTTACAGAGGTACCTCAGGGACCACAACGAAATAGTCTGACTAATTTGGGTGGGATATAGATTATTTCATGATAACTGGCATTCTTGATCATTAAAAATTCCCCATGAACTATCTAACATTCTAAACCGAGTCTATTTGTTTTTAAAATAGCCCCTGGGTGATGAGGTTTCTGTCACTGCCTAATTCATTGTGATAGCTCTTTCATGATCTCATTCCCCTGCCCTTTCTCCCCACCTATCTTCCAGACAGGAATGTGAGTCCTTCCAGGATTAGCACTCCATTCCACAACAGCCTGGAATGTTCTGTGGCAATGCACAGAAGGTGGTGATAAAACACTGCCTGCCTCGCCCTGGCCTCACAGGCAGTGCTCAACAAGGGAAACACCAACAAGCAGGAGGCTTCTCCTGCCAGTCTCTTATCCTGCCCCTCTCCAGGCTCCCTGTGACATCTGCAGTGGGTTTCAGGGGCTCAGGCTCCCAGGGCTGCTCATCCTGGCTGCTGAATGTTTCACCCCCACACAGGAGGCACTGAGCTCAAGTCCCATCACCATCTGGAGAACCAGGAGGATTCCACTTTCACAGGAACCCAGAGCTGCTCATTTTAAACTCAATAAAAATATCTCATTCTCATTGGAAAGCCCTCCATCAAGAATGTCAGTGCAGTTTCTATACAACAGCCTGGTGGTTTGAGCTCTGAGGATGGAGGAGCACAGCTGAGCTCACCCCTCCTGGGGTGTTCCCACCAGGACACGGCCTGAGGCAGACCTGCCTCCATTCCAAGGTTTATTTTTGAAGCAGCTCCCAGTTTTTGTCCCTCAGTTGATCACTGAAGCTCCCAAACTAAGAATCACACTCCTTCCTCCAGTCAGGGCACACAGCAGCAGAGCATCCCCTGCTCCACACCCCCAGCTTTACCCTGGCTCAGCTGGCACTTCAACCTTGCAGTGCTGAGGAAACACTGCAGGGCTTGGCAGCTGCTCTGCCAGGGCTCCCTGCTCTGCCATGTGACACAGAACGAGCTCTGCACACTGGACTAAAACACAGTCCTAAAAATACTGCACCCCACCTCACAGACACTCTGTCGCTCCACAGAGAGAAGGGACCACTCTGAGGGAGGGACAGAGGAGAAAAGAAGGGGGAAAAAAACCTGAAGAGCTCCACAGGTCACCCAATACTCCGTGGTATCAGCAGAAGCACAGGTCTCATGTCACTGAGCTTTCAACCTCACAGCTTTTAAGTCTTTCTCAGCCCCTCTGTTTTTCCAGTTTCCCATTCTGATTAGAAAGAGTTTCAGCAGAAGAGTGAGTGGAGCTGGTGCAGAGTCCCCTCTTCAGCCTGACCACAGAACAGTCTCAGTTTTACTTACAGTTTATACTCAGAGATGATTCCTCTGCCGGAGCCAGCCAGAGCACAGCTAAATCACACTCAACACTGGGCAAATACCAGCAGCCATAAATTAAAGGGACATTCATTTGAAATCCAGGTCTTCACCAGAGCATTAAGATAAGCTTCGAATGTTAAAATATCCAACACTGTTTCTTCACACTGACATTTCCCTGTCTTAACCTTCCTCTCCCCCAGCTGCTACACAGGAGATCCACAACAAACAGCACTGACTGTCCAGAGAGGTGTGTGAAGAATAGCTACACCCTCCTTAAATTCATGCAATAAATACACAAACCTGAACAGAATCCATCTGCTCTCATCCCAGATTTGTTACTCTGTGTAACCAAGTGACATGCAGGGTAGAAGCTCATGCAGAGCAGTTATTGCAGCTGTTAAGCTGAGCCATCCCTCCCACTCCCATCCCAGCCCGAGGGGTGCAGGGACAGCAGGGCTGGGTTTTTCCTAACCAAAGCCAGCCTTTCAGCCCCAGAGGCCAAGCAGCTGCAGAGGGCCCTCGGTGCCAGCTGAAACTCCCCTGCAAGGAGGAGGCTTGGTGTGTTGTCATACATGAATTCTATCACACATCCCACTTTGCTGTTCCAGCTGCAGGACTCCAAGGAATTTCCATGCACAGCACCAGGACTAAAAGGGCAAAGTGCATTTCCAGGAGGGATTCAAGGCTACAGTTGGGCACAGCTTTGACAATGAAACTGCTTCTTCCAGAGTGGATCCTGAGTTCAGGCCCACATTCCTGCTGGTTCAGGAGCCCCTCTCTGGGAAGGCCGTGGAGGGATGCCAGAAATGATGCACACAGCATATTCCATGATCTGGGGCAGCCTCCCAGGTTGAGAGAGCTGGGGTGCCTCAGCCTGGAGAAGAGAAGGCTCCAGGGAAACCTTAGAGCAGCCCTTCAGTTCCTGAAGGGAGTTTATAGGGAGAGCAACTTTTCACATGGGCAGACAGTGATAGGACAAGGGGAAGTGGTTTTAAATTGAAAGAGGGGAGTTTAGATTAGGATATCAGGAAGAAATTCTTTCCTGAGAACTGGCACAGATTGCCCAAATCTGTGGACTCCCCATCCCAGGAGTGTTCAAGGCCAGGTTGGATTGGACTTTGAGCAGCCTGGAATAGTGGAAGATATCCCTGCCCAGGGTGGTGGAATGAGATGAGCCTTCCAACCCAAACCATTCTATTTTTGTATGAATCCAGTTTGAAGATTACTGTCCATCTGCAGGTGCCAAGTTGTCACCTTAGCAGGAATAACAGCCACCCACACCTGGTTCTCAGGTTTCTCTTTTATGCCTGTCATGACAACACACAAAAACCTCCCAGCTCCAAACTCTGCCCCTTCAACACTGACTCCTCACCAAACCTCAAAGCCACTGTTTGGACTACAAGAGCAAAACAAGGACTCAAGTATTTCACTGTTTGCAAACATAGTTTTGTATTTTCCCAAACATCTCTGTCTCCATAGTTTGCTTCAGAACAATCAAACCAGTGAGTGCCTCCAAAAAAGCAGCCCTGCAGCCAAAAGCTTTAAATTACTCTGAGCTGGTTTTCTGCAAAACTAATTAAAGGAACTTCCAGAGCTCCAGCTGGAAAAGGTTATTGCTCTTTCTTGCTGTGCAGAGTGATCACAGGTCCTTACAATGCAATGACTTTGCAAATCTGTATTAAGAGTGCAGGGGAACTTAAAGTAGTTGAAAATCTTTCACTTCATAAACACAGTGGTTTCACAATCTTGGCCGTTCTGCTGCTACTGCTGCAGCAAAAGCATCTCTTCTGGAGAAATTTACTCATTCAAATTCTTTAAACAGCTCAAGACATTAACTGGGAGGCTTTATGCTGGACTAGATCTCCTCACCTTCTCTGCATAAGCCAATAAAAATGCATAAAGTCAGTGTTAAATCCATGTTGTGTGGATTTGCAATTGCATTAGTAAGAATATATTCAATTTGGATCAAATTTTCTGCACAAGATAATTTAATAGCACCCTGCCAAGTATTAATGACCATGATCCAGGGTTCTCAGTAGTTTTGGATGGCAGTGCTCTCCTTGAATGAGTGAAACACCAAGTTTATTGTGTGCTCTGGGAATACCATGATTGTGCAGCATTAGCCCTTCTTTCATCCAGTATTTGGATTTTCCAAGAAAATAAGGTTAGTTTGACTATTTTATGGCCTCTGTAACTGAGGACTTTCATAGGAATATAAAGAAGGCTTCTCTGTCAGCTCAGCTCAAGAATTACCTGTGGAAAGGAGACACAAGCATTTGGTTTCTTGCAGAAACAGGGCAGTGCCAACCTTGTTCTGCTGTGCAGTTTTGCCACACTTCAAACCAAGACTGGAAACCACACATTTTCATCTGGGAGTATCTGCCTGTATCCTATCACTTCTGAGCAGGAATGTGAGGGAGAGTAACTGGACATCAGGAAACAGCCTGTTTGCTTTCACAGACAGCATCACAGACTGGCACAATCACCAGGCTATAAACCAAAGCTTTTCTACCACAAAATTAATTACAACCCTTGTGCTGCAACAGCACAGTGCTTCACCAGGCTTTGCTTTCAGGCTCACTGGGACATGAGAGGTTCTGTGGCACTGCAGAGGGTGGGTGCTGGGTCAGGACCAAGCCTGACATTTCCTAATCCCAGGAGTGGAGCAGGAGCTCTCCCAAGAACTTGTCACTGATTTTCACAGCTTGTTTTCTCTCCAACTCTCCATCTCACCAGTTCCTGGTGAGATAAAGTGCAAACCCATTCTGACCCTTCAGGATGGGAGTATAGAAGCAAACAGCTGCTGAGAAAAGCTGCCCTTGCAGGTGACTGTGCCCAAGGGAACAACTGCATCTGGCATGAGCAGAAACATCCCAGATTTGTAGGGCTGATGGGCAGGGGTGTGTGGGATCTTTTCAGCTTGAGAACTGAGTGACATCAATATACACCTGTGATTGTTCAGCACTACAATGCTGATTTCATAGCCAAAACCACTCAAGTCCTGGCAGAACACACTCAGAGAGGATAAACTCTGGCTGGACTCCTTCTCTCCCCTCCTTGCCTTTCCCAGGAGAGTTTATCCCTGAGTATTTGCCTGTGAAACACTTTAAACTGTTCTCTCTCTCCCCTCAGGCAAGGGCAAAGATTTAAAAAGCAATGGGATTAGCAGCAGAGCAGACTTTTGCCTCCACCTAATTTCCAGGTGAAACCTTCAACAAAATTCTGAAATTCTTAAAGATCATTACAAGCAGAGACAAAACCCGTGGCTCCTTTCAGGATTTTCCAAAGTGCACAGGTGTCTTCATATTTCTAGAAACCTTGTCCTTCAGTAGCTTCCAGCAGAGCCTCAAAATCAGACACATTTTCAGTTAACATCAGAGAGGTACAATTCCAGTTAGATTTTTTTTAAGTGATTTAGTACAGTAGATGCCAATTGTTACAATTAATATTAATCCGGTCAAGTGATCTATAAAAAGCTCTAAAGAAAATGCAAACAGCATTGTCACTTGATTCATTCAAGCCAAGGTTTTGTGCTGAAACAACAGGAAACAGCTTTCTTCAGATTTCCAGTACCTCTCCATTCTGCCTTTTCATAAAAGTTAGTTTAAAAAAAGAGATTGCAAATTAATCAGTAACTCCTTATCAGGCCACTCCATTATTTTATATATCCACTTATCAATTAATTTAGATACAGTACAAAAATCTCTCATGCAGAAGAACAATGAAAAAAAGTAAAAAAAAAAAAAAAATAAAAATCCTTGAATTTCACAGTGAAAGAATCCACAGTGAGAACTGACAATATTTTGGAAGATCAGAGACAGGATGGCAAATGGAATTATATGAGATCAAGTCACACTTTATCAGACTGGCCCCTTTCATTGGAATAACTGTAAAGGATGCCTGTAGAGAGAAGAGTAGAGTAGAACTGGTTAGTCCAGAAGAAAGGAGAGCACTCATGCTTTGGCAATAAATCCTGCAATAAAGTTTAGCTCAGAGTTAGCACAGAGCTGTGACTTTCTAAGAGAACTATATATTAAACAAACTCAAGCAATCCAAAGCATTTTCTCACTGTGTCGGCTCATTATGGTTCCCACAGAGTTTTCTTTCCTGCTGACAAAGGTGTTAATCAGTAAACAGCAGTCAGGCACTCACCTGGCTGGGGTCACACGCTGCTCGGGGCACATCCAACTGCAAAGTGGCTCCTGCAAACACTGATCCCTCGGCTTCTTAACCTGGAATTCTCTGGGCTGTACCACGATCACATCTCAGGGGGGTGAGTGTTGGGATAACTCTGCCGGGGATGTCCCAGGGACACCAGGAAAGCTCCGAGCTGACCCAAAGTGCAGAGCCTTGTGTGCTCCTGACTCCAAACTCTCAGCTGTGGCTGGAACTGTGAATGAACTCTTGAAGAAGGAGATAAGGCCAGGCTCTTTGGCAAGAGTTGCAGAGTTTGTTTGGATTTTTTTTTTTTTTTTTTTTTTTTTTTATGGAAAACAAAAGATTAATGTGCACCGTTTAAAAAAAAAAAAAAAAAAAAAAAAGAAGAAGAAGAAGTTACATTCCTTATTAGGCTGCACAGCACTCATCCTTCTCTCCCTGTCCTAGCAAAGGAATTGGTATCACTTTTTGGGGGTAGCAAAGTTTAGAACCCAGAAAATAATACATTTCTCTCTGCTGTGGCAAAATAAAAAGTAGGACACAAAGAAATTCTCGACAAGAAATGGTTTTGGAAAAACAAGCTACTCTCTGTACTTAGCTCTGCCTCAATTTCCTTTTGGGTAATTCCTAAACATCTGGGTTAATTTGACTTGAATTCTTTCTGATTTGAGGACTATAACACCTTTATTTTGCCATTATGTGGCTTTTATTTGTATTTTAATAAATGTAGTGCCATTTATTAACAAGCATCATTTCAAAATGCATTACAAAATTTCATCTCTACCATAGTTTTATATATTCTCCCCAATTTTCTTCCTTCATTTAATCCTCATTTTAGCATAACTGGTCTAAGTTTACAAATAGGTTCATCCCTTCCCCTCAACATTATTCCTGAGAAAATCTCCTAGAGGAGATTAGATCTCAGGGGATGAGTTACATCCACAAAATACTCTGAAGATGATTAAGAAGTATCACAAATTTCTGCACTGCAAGGTTCACCACAGGACTATTTGCTCTTTTACCCCAATTCCTTTTGAAGGCATGTAATTTGGACTGAAAGTCCCTGGAAGCTGCCACTACAGTTTTACTATTTTGTGAGTAAAAAAGCCTTACATACTAAAGCCATGTGTTTCCAATTCCTGATTGAGTAAGTAGCCCAGAGTTTAAATCATAATAAAAAGCTGATGCCTGTATATTGCACACACACTGTGATTCACTTGCACAGCTGAGGGAAGAACATGAAAATCTCCACAAGAGCACAACAAAATTCCACTCTGTGAGCTGATAATAATATTCACAGCTTATAAGATGTGTTCTTGCAGTAGCTGCCTTTGCTTTGATCCAGTGCAGAACAAAACCATGAGAACTTTTTGATGTGAGTAGTGTAATCCAAGAACTGGATGGGATTTGTCTGGGCTGAGGAGGAGCTCTTGCTGGAAGTCTTGTCAGAAACAGAAATTCCTTTGGACAGGCAGCAAGATGAGCCACATGGACGACAAGTAATGAAAAAAAAAACAAAACAAAAAAAACCCAAACCAAACCCTGGAAAAGAAATCTCACTTATTGTGAACCATTTAGCCTTACAACATCGTACCTGAAATCCTTGAATGAGCCCTGCAGCCTTTGGCTTCCTTGGTGGATGTGTCTCCTCCTCTGGATGGTTTCCATCCATGACTGTGCTGCATCTGCTGAGTCCCAAATTTCCTCACTGCTCTCCTGCACAGCCTGCAAGCACCCCCTGAGCAGTGCCCCACCACACTCTCCCCTGCTCCAGATTTGCTGCTTTCCAAACCTGGCTCCTCCTGCAGCCTCAGCAAAGCAGAGCCCAGAGCCAGCCTGTTTTGTAAAGACACCACAGCACAAGTAACCACCAGAACCTGCTCCTTCACAAGGTCTTCCATACCCCACATCTGTTCAGCACCTTGAGCTCAGAGCCCATTCCCACCTTCAGAAATTCCTGCCCATCACCTTGCACATACACTCCACTGCCAGGTTCTTGTGTCCCACCAGAGATAAGTTCATCTATTATTCACTTCATTTCATGGGGCAATTTATTAATAAAACATGAGGTGGTTTCCAGCAGAGATTCAGCTTAAATCCTACATGTTTACTCTACTCTTTCTAATTTAATCAGTTTGAACAAAGAAGAGCCCAAGAGGCAGAGTCTGAAAACCAAGCAAGATTCACTGAAAACTTCCAGAGCTGTGTATCTAGTTGTGCCTAATTTTCTCAACAAGAGTATTTTGAACCTGGATCATTCATCCTTCACATTGTGGAATTTTGCTAACAGGTTCCTTCCTACTTTCTCCCAAAGCACAAATGACAGGAGGGGCTGGAGTAGCGGATCAGTCCCAGGCTGATGGTTTGCTAGCACTGAACCTTCTTGAATTAAAGGAAGACAATCCCTAAAACAGAAGGCACGGAAGGGGCTGAGCTTTGCCCCTGTCTACAGCTGTCACAGAAGCTGAAGCAGGCTTTATCCCCAGCTACCTTAACCACAAACAGAAGAAAAACTTCTAAACAGACAAGGCAGCACTGCCATCACTCAGGTTTCCTTGGTGCAGCAGGGTTTGAAGCAGGTTTTGTTTGGAGTTATTTTTCAGGCAGGCTGGTCACGGGCGGAAGAAGGAGCAGGGGAACACCCCTGCGAGGGAACGGCCCTGGGATTTATTCCCCTGCAGGACACGCACAAAAATCCATCCTCTCTCCCTCCTGTGAGCCCGGGGAGGGGGGGAACGAGCCCGGTGGCCGCGAGGTGGCGACATCAGCCAGGGATGCGAGGGTGGGAAAGGCAAGGGATGAATGGGAAAGGCAAGGGATGGGTGGGAAAAGCAAGAGAGGTGGGAAAAGCAAGGACAGAGGTGGGAAAGGCAAGGACAGAGGTGGGAAAGGCAAGGAAAGGTTGGGAAAAGCAAGGGTGGGTGAGAAAGGCAAGGGAGAGGTGGGAAAGGCAGAGACGGGTCGGAAAGGCAAGGAGGAGGGTGGGAAAGGCAAGGGATGGGTGAAAAAGGCAAGGGATGAGTGGGAAAGGCAAGGGAGAGGTGGGAAGGGCAAGGAAAGGTTGGGAAAAGCAAGGGATGGGGTGGGAAAGGCAAAGACAGGTGGGAAAGGCAAGGGATGGGAAAGGCAAGGAAAGGTTGGGAAAAGCAAGGGATGGGTGGGAAAGGCAAGGATAGGGCAGAAAAGAAAGCAAGGCAAGGGAAGGTCAGCAAGGGAAAGAAAGAGGGATGTGGGGAAGGCAAGGGAGAGGTGGGAAAGGCAAGAGACGTGTGGGAAAGACAAGGATGGGGCAGAAAAGACAAAGCAAGGCAAGGGAGGATCAGCAAAGCAAAGCAAGAGGGGTGTGGGGAAGGGAAGGCAAGGCATGGCAAGGGAGGGGTAGGCAAGGCAAGAGGAGGGAAGGGTTGGAAAGGCAAGGGAAGGGAGGAGTAGCTAAGGCGTGACAGATCCCTTGCCTTGCCCGGCATATTCCTCCCTTGCTTTGTGTTTCCTTGCCTTACCTTGCCTACTGATGCCTTGCCTTGCCTTGCCAAGCCCTGCCTTGCCCTCCCCTTGCCTTGGCTCCCTCTCCCTTGCCTTTCCTAGCCCTTCCTTGCCTTGCCTGCCCCTGCCTTGCTGTGCCTGCATTGCCTGGCCCTCCTGTGCCCGATGTGCCGGTGGGAGCTCCCCGAGGGGCCTTGGGGCCAGGAAGGGTCACTGAGGGTTCCTGGCTGAGGGAAGGGGTGGTGGGGAACAGGTGGAATCACTGGGATAGCGACTGTGGTGCCGCGATAGTGGCTCTAGGAATGGAGCTGGAATCACTGTAGAGCTGGGAGAGCGAATGGCTGGAACTGGAGTAAAATCGTGAGGCTGGGGTTGGAATGTGCGCTCTAGAGCTGGAGGGGAAACCTCAGAGAGCTGCAACCAAAAAGATCCTGCCGTGAGAACCAGGATGAGTTTCATCTGGCTGTGGTGGAATTGGAAATGCAGAGTTGGGACTGAAACATCAGAACTGAGTGAAATAAAGTTTGTGGGGCTGGAGCTGAAATCACTGTTGGGTGGCAGAGCGACTGTTGGGATGGGATAGGGACCATTGGGGTGCAATGGGGACTGTCAGGATGGGATAGGGACTATCAGGATGCGATGGGCACTGTCGAGATGCCATAGGGATTGTTGGAATGCGATGGGCACTGTCGAGATGCCATAGGAACTGTTGAGATGCCATAGTGACTGTTGGGCTGTGATGGGGACAGTCAGGATGCGATAGGGATTGTTGGGATGCCATAGGTTTTGTCGGGATGGGATAGGGGCTATCAGGATGCGATGGGCACTGTCGGGATGCCATAGGGACTGTTGAGATGCCATAAGGACTGTCGGGATGCCATAAGGACTGTCGGGATGGGATAGAGACTGTTAAAGATGCCATATGGATTGTCGGGGTGGCGTAGCGACTTTTGGGATGGCATAGGCTCTCTGGGGATGGGATAGGCACTGTCGGGACATGATGGAGACTGTCGGGATGTGATAGAACTGTCAGGATGCCACAGGGACCGTCGGGATACGATGGGGATCCTCCCGGGCAGTCGCGGCCCGGCTGTCCTGAGGCGCAGGCCACACGGCCGCCGCTTCGGGACCCGGCAGGTGCTGCTGGGGCCCGGGAAGGGGCCGGCGGGGGCTCTCCGGTCACGTTCCAGGCAGTTTGCCGGGCGGGCAGCGGGCAGCGGGCAGCGGGCAGCGGGCAGCGGGCAGCGGGCGGGACCGCGCCCCGAGCGGCGGCGGCGGGAGCGGGGCGTGAGGGGACGGCGGGGATCGGAGTGACGGGCGGGGCGGGAGCGGG
>JANRMJ010000026.1:5701116-5715461 GCA_025584955.1 Alethe diademata
GAAGGGGATGGAGCTGGACCCAAACCCATGTGGAGCTGAGATAAATCCCACAGGGAAGGGGATGGAGCTGGACCCAAACCCATGTGGAGCTGAGATAAATCCCATGGAGAAGGGGATGGAGCTGCAGGAACTCCCCAGGGGCTTTCAGGCCAGCCAGGGGTGGAATCTCAGGGGGGTTCTGAACCAGCCCAAGAGCACATTTTGGGATGGGGAACCTGGGGCTCAGTGGCTGTTCCCTGCCCCTGTTGCCAGCTGGGGTGGGATTGTGGAAAGGTGTGTGTTTGGGGCCAGGTCTCATTAAGAGTGCCAGTTTGGGATGGTTGTGACAGCTCATGGAGATCCTGAAGTGATGGCAGTGACTGATTCGTGTCCTTGTCAACAGCCCTGGGCTCCAGTGAGAACCAGGAGCGGCTTTTAGCTGGAAGAAGAAGGGAAGCTGAGGAGCTGGAGCTGAGACAGCACAGCTGGCAAGACATAAACGTGGGCTGGGAGTGAAATCCCTGTGAGGCAGGATAGAGACTGGGGGTTGGAGATGAAATGAAGATCCTGCTGGAAACCTGGAGCAGCTTCACCTGTCAGCAGTGGGGAGATGTGAAGCTGGAGCAGAAACTGAGCTGGCAGTGAAGTAAAGTTTGTGGGGCTGGGATAGGGACTGAAGGAGCCGAAATCATCAGTTCTTCCCCAGCTTCTCCCCACTTCCCTGGCAGTGAGGGCCCCATGCAGTGGAGCAGGATGGGTGTTTTTGGGGCACACAGGACACATCCCCTGCTGCCAGTGCCGTCTGTGTGGGCAGGTGTCAGTCAAGCTGAAAAACACACATGAAGAGAAAACTCCCTGAGGAGCTCACAGAGACAGGAGTTCCCTTCACTTTGAATTGCCACTTGTATTCCGAGTGTTGTGTAAACATTAAATATTTAAAGCATTGCCTGTAGCACTCTTGTTTCTCAGTGGGATTTGGATAAAGCCATTCCTGTCTCAAGGTCATGAGAAATGTGCTCAGGCTTAGTGCTTTCCCCTTCTCCATCATCAGAGATACTGAGTGCTGCCCCTCTCACACAGCCTGAAATCAGAGCCTTGTTTAATGTTGGCAGGAATTGGACGGGGTTTGGCTCACATTTGCCCTGTCATTCCTGGTCTGTGGGATGCTGCTCCCACAGCCTCCCCCAGCATGGGAGCAGCTCTGCACTGCCAGACAGAACCCACTGCACCAAGCTTTATGGTTTTTTTGCAGTGCCCAGGCCTTGCTCACTGCAGTTCACATCTGCTTTGGAGCCCAGGTGCTTTCACCTTGGACACTTGATCATGCAATGCTATTTTTTTATTTAGTTAAGATCTGTCTTGCCGTTTCAGATGCCAGCTCTGCTCTCACAGTGCTGGTGATTTCTTGCACTGGTAACTCTTAGCAGCTGTTGTAGTTTCCCAGGTGAAACTCTTCACATGGAGTCTGAAGTCGTGGTAATTCCCATCTTGCTGGCACCTGGAGACCAAAGAAATTCTAAGTCCACTTTGGGCACTTCCTATTTTTTTTCCTGTGGTCCCAGGTGATTCCTCAGGTGACACAGAAACCTGTGGCCACGTCAAGAGCTGAAAGTCTCCTGAGTTACAGCCTACTCCTCTAAATATTCTTTTCCTAGTGCTGGTGCCTGGCATTTAGAGTCACAGCTGATCTACTTTTCTGACCAGAAAAGCAGAGTATGGTGAGTAATTTAAAAATTTAAGGGTATTAAGGGTAGGCTTGGCTTTCTGTACCTAAATCTGTATCAAGGGGACAGAAAAGTGTTTTTTAGTTTCTGTTTTAATGGGTAAGCCTCCAGGGGACGCAGCACTGGCCAGTGTGTGCCTGGAGCCTGTTCCAGGGTACTTTGTCAGGAGACACAGAAATAAGGGAATTTTCCTTTAAGAGGAGAGCACAGGAGGACACATTTGCCCTTGTCCTCAAGTTCTCCAGCATGTAACTGCATTACTCATGTCCCCTCCCCACCCAGAGCGTGCCCCATTCTTTTGCAGAGCTACAAAAGCTTGGCCTCATCTCCCCGTTCGTGGCTCCTGCTCCTGCTGCCTATGCACAAGCACGTGGGTGGGCGACCTCATTTGGGAGCTGATTTCATTATAGATCAACTGTGTTCCTCCCCTCATGTATCTCATAGTTATCTTCCTCCCTGATGAGGACTTCTTAATTAAAGCGTGGACAATTTGTGGCAGAATGGCATTTTACGAAGATTTTCTTTGCTCGTTGCACAAATGCATCATTCTCCAGAGGCCAGGCCGGTCATGTGTAAATTTAAAATGAAGGTTTTGTTGCTGCACCCTGCTGTAGGTGCTGGTCACCTTTCTAGGCAGCACTGGAAGAATCACCATTTACAGGCTGATGACAGATTTGGCTGTGGGTTATCCTAGCTAGGTTTATGTCCTAATTCAGCCTTATGTTGGAATTGGTGCCTTATTTTTCAGCAAAACTGAGGCCATGTCAGAGTGGCATCTTTGTCCCACTCCTGTCCCCAAGAAGAGCAACTGAGTTCTCCTGTTCCACCAACCCTGAAGATCTGAGCAGACCCCAGTGCCTCTGGAAGGTCTTTCTGCTTCCTCTGCTGTTCTCTTCCAGGGGCTGTGGCACTCACGGGGACCCTGCCCTGTCCCCAAAGGCACCGAGGCCACATCAGAGAGCGAGGGAGCCGTGCTGCCTCCAGGAGCTGCCAGTGCTGCCCAGCTCAGCCCCTGCCCCGTCACACTGGGGGATGAGCTCATGGATGGCCTGGTTTAACCCCAACCCCACACAGCCACTCGCTCTCTGCCTTCCCAGGGGGTGGGGACAGACTCACAAGGGTGGAAGGGAGAGAACTCCTGGCTTGAGATAAAAACAGAAAGGAACAAACTAATCATGAGGATGATAATAAAAGAGAATTACAATGTACAAAGCAAAGTGATGCACAATGCAGTTGTCCAGCCCATGGATGGTTTTCCCTCAGTTTATTTGATAAGCTTGATTCCAGATGGTCTGGAATATCCTTGGGTCAGCTGGGGCCAGCTGTCCTGACTGTGACCCCTCCCAGCTCCATGTGCCCCCAAATCTCCTCACTTGCAGGGCATGAGAAGCTGAAAAGTCTGAGCACAGACACTGCTTAGCCATGACTGAAAACAGCAGCGTGTTATCAACATTATTCTCACAGTGACTCCAAACCACAACACCTGGAGTTGGTGCTACTGGGATGAAAGTGAACTCTGCCCCAGCCAAAACCAGGCCAGGGAACTCTTAGTCAGGTCTCATGTTTAGAATATATGAATATTAAAAGCTTATTAACAAGTTTTTAAGGCAGCTGAAGATGCAGGTCAGCCTGATGAGGCTGACAAAGCACTGATACAATTAAAGCAGTGCCACTGGGGTGTTTAATCCCACTCAGGGGTTGTCACAGCTCCCTGGAGAATCTCCCTGTGGTTATGGTCACTCCCATCCTTTAGGACACCTCTGCTTTAGAAGGTGGGCCAGCACTGCCTGGTGTGCTGTCTGGAGCACAGCACAGAGCCAGCCTGGGGTGACAAACTGAAAAAAGCTTTTTAAATTACAAGATTTGATGGCAGATGGTGAAAGGGAGCAGCAGAGAGTGAGGTCAAACTCCAGATTTGATACCCCAGGCTCCAGAAGCCCAAAATCTGAACACAGATGCTGAGCATCATTTCCAGTGATCCAAAATTCTCCTCTGTGTTGTCTTCACAAACCAGGAAAAGCAGAAGACAGCAGCCAAGGGGTTTTGAACCAGGCCAGAAGTTATTTCAGTCCAAGCAACTGGTACCACATAGGGCTGACACACTCGGACTGAGACTTTTCAGGAGCAAACACTTTTGCTGCTCTGATGCACCATCATATTCCAGGATCCCTGATGTTCATTTCTGCCAAGATCCAGGCTGATGCAGCAGGAAGGCTGGGCTGTGGAAGTTGAATTTTACTCTCACTGACACGACAGTAAATCTGGAGTGATTCTGTACCAGAGGAATTCCTGCTAAGACAGCAGCATCACTCCCAATGGCTTGCAGTGCTGGCTGGGGGTGCCACACTACCAGCATTTAGATTTCCTTTTCACTTTCTCTGGAGTCCCTGGAATAGCTGTGATAGATGCACACAGCAGGTTTTAAATCTGCCATTTTCAGAACACTTTGCACGGGCAGGAGCACTTCCTCCAGGATTTTATTGACCTGATCCAACACAGAGCCCTGGAAAGAGACACCAGGGTGCTTTGCTGGCTCCTCGAGTGCACAGGGACACAAGCAGAGAGTTTTCTAAAACACTCGGCTCTGCTTTTCTGATAACATTTGCTTCACTTTCAGCCCATTTGCATCAAACCTGCCCTGAGGGTGATTTTCTCCTGGTTTCATGATGGGAACTGCATTTTTTTTTCCCCATGGCCTTTCCCTGCAAACAGAACTGCAGTGTCTGTGCTGCTCTGCCTGTCCAGGCATAAGTGGGTGCCAGCACTTTTCCAAGAGGAGTGATGGGTTGGTAGCACAAGCTTTATTATCATTTCTCAGGGCTCACAGGGAAGAAAGCTTTTGTCCTCACTGTGGTTCTGACAGAGGCTGGGAAAGGACAACTTGGAGCCTTTTCAGGCCTGTGTGGGAAGGCAGGACAAACACAGTGCAGCTCTCAAATCTCACCAAACTTCCCCAAACTCGTGTGGGACTGCTCAAGCCTTGCCCAGGCTCTGGATGCCAGGGCAGAGTTCAGATGGGGGCCTCGTTTGCTGCTTTGAATCTGCAGTTTTATCTGCAGTGCTCCCACAGGGAAAGAGCTGCCCTTATTTTTCCTTTTTCTCTCAGAGTGGGACCCACACAGAGCTCATCCCTTTAGGCAAGAGGATGGGTCCTGCACAGGCTGGGCAGCTTCAGTCAGGCAGATTTGTATCTTAATTCATTCAGGGGCATCAAATTCCACCCCCCACCCTGCCTCTTTTTTTTTTTTTTTGGATTTATACAAGTGGGGCAGATTTGGGAAAGCTGAGGTATCAAAATGAACGAGTGTTCTGTAATTCACAAGTCACAGTCAACACACACTCGACAAATAAAAGCCTCAGAAAGGTTTTTATCGGCCTAAATATTGAAACCAAATTTTATTTTTTGAAAATGACATTACACACATCTTGCAAATGTACATTTAGATGAGAAAACAATGAGTAACAAATATTGAGAGCAAAGCTATAAAGTGGACAGGTTCTCTGCTGCATGGCATTGCATTACAAGAATACTCAGACCCGGGATGGTTATTACAAGTAGTAAAAACAGTTCACAACACCTCACAAAAATGGAATTTTTTCCTAGTCAAATCTTCTGACAAAAGCAAATTCTGTTAAGGGAGAAGAGCCATAGGGAATAGAGGTGTGGATCTAGGTACACTTTGTGATTTTGTGGCACGGCTTTTTGGGGTTTCTTTAAGTCCATTTCTTACAAAATGCATCTTTGTGAGTGACCCCATCTTTTCTAAGACTCTGCCCATTTTCTCTCCTCCACTGCCAACAGAACCACAGCTAATAAACAAGGAGCCCCTTGTACTCAACTCAGAGCTCGGGACTGTGGAGAAGGAGTTGTCTACAGCCCCCCCCAACAACATAATTCCCATATCCCATCCCCACCCCCGCGCTGCGTATCCAGGAAAATCAAAAGTGTGTGCAAACTCCGCAAATCAGGGGCCGTGGGACGAGTCCCAGGGACAGCCACCTCCGCCAGGAGCGGAGCCCCCGGCCAGCACCGCCCGCGCCTCTCTTGCCTCAGCTGCAGCGCCTCAGCCTCCAGCAGAGCCAACTCCCAAAGGCTGGGCTGCTCCCCAGCTCCAGCAGAGGCACTGGGGCACTGCTCAGGGGGGACTGGTGCCCACCTGCTGTGCCCTGGAAGTTGGGTCTGACCGACGTGCCGAGGCAAGGCGCTGCAGAAATACGTTCCCCGAGAGAACCTGTTGAGAACTGCTTTTCAAACCTGGTCGTGTTATCGTTTTCTTTATGCCCAAATCTGCACTTTACAACCACGAGAGAGAGAGAGACAAAGAGTAAGAGAGAGGGAGAGAGAATCTTTCCAGGAGGAAAGGAAGAGCTAATTAAGAAAAGAGAGGTACAGGACCATGCATTTACTCTCAAGAGCTTGTTCACGAGCAAGCCAACATTTCTAACACTACAACCACTCATCTACATCTGTTTGCTAAGTAACTGAGTTCTACCTACAACTAGAGAGCAGAAGGGGTCTTTTTATTTTCTTCCCCCTCCCTTTAAAACGTCAATAAAAATGTTTTCTGTACAAGTTGAATGGCACAAAAGGTGGTTAAAATGCTAAATAACTCACCACAAATGGAGAATGCAAAATTAGTTCAAAACATGCATGGACTGTGTACAGGTAAGCAAGGAATCATTGGCATAAAGCTGCAATATATTACAAGATGATACAGTTGAGATCTTTTGGAATAACCTCTGCTTGTTCTGTCCCTTTGAAGAGACCTTCACATAAAAATTCAGCATAAAGGGAATTCAAGGTATGTATCCAAGCAGGAAGTTAACTATGGGCAACGTTACTTGTCTGAAGAGAAAAGCATTTCCCCTCCCCTTCCACACACTCCCCCAAGGTACAAAAGTCAACATGATCAGCATTGCTGCAGGCTTGCCAAAAAAAAAAGGTTAGACAGGTCTGGGGTAGGACAACAAAAGCACTATTTAAATTAATAGCTCTTTGTACAATGTCATTAATTAAATACCTTATTCTTTAAACAAAAACATCCTGAAGTTACCAATCCCACCAAAATAACCACGGACCCCTTCCCACCCCCGTGTCCTCCAAGGTTATGTACACAGAGTTTAAAGTATACCAGCTAAACTTTAAACCCAGCTGCCCCTCCAGCCCCCACCCGCTGAACAAGAGAAAAAAATGAAAGTGGCCTCTCAGTTATATTATATTGCAGCTTTGTGGTTGATGAGGAAATCACACGCACTCGATGAATGACCTAAGACATGATCCATGACCAGGTTCCAGGTGAGCTGCACATCTCCCTCCCCCAGCACCCCTGGGAGCTGCAGGGTCCTGAGCAAAGGCAGCTCCTGCTCTGCACACAAGAGCTCAGGCTGAGGGGGTGGGAGCTGCTCACCTCAGCTTGGGACAGCATTTGTAACTGAGAAAGCAGAAAAGGGCTAGTGACAGCAAAGCCAGCAGGCTGATCCTCCTTTCCTGTGCTTCCAGACTAGACAGTGTCACAAAATCCAGAGAATTATGGAGGGGAATGTGTCATCTCAGAGAATAGATTTGCTTAGACAGGTTTCCTCTTTCCAAAAGACCCTGGGTGTTTTCTAATTGCTAATCACAGCTGTACTAGGACTGCCATGGTGCTGAAGCTGCTTGGATCACCCATCATTTAAATAAGAAGCAAACCAACAATAATTTCACGTGTCAGAATTCAGCATGTAATCATAACTCACAGGCTTCCTTGTTCTTACATTCAATACTCCTGCTTCACCATATCTAAAAACACCAGTTAGCAGTGCAATTAATTCCCTAGACATTCTTCTTTTTAGGCAGATGCATCATTAGACATCACACTAAATCTGGAAAAAGATCCTCTGTCTTAAAGAGGAGGAGAGAAAAGAAAAAGAACTGTGTGTTTTGGAACCCCCCTGTGACTGTATGGTCAGTATGAGAGAGAAACACAATATCAGGATTTCACCTGCCACCTGCTAAGGAAAGTGAATTACAAGTCCATCCATACCTGCTCTGCAATGGTTGGAAGCAGATGGAGAAAAGCAGCCATATTGTAATTTAAAAAAATAACAAAAGTACTCCCCCAACATAACCTCAAAACCCAAACAAGAAAAATAAACCCCACAAAATGTTTCTCAGGGATTCTCTGAAAATAAAATTTGTCATGTTGAGAACTGGGCCTGGTCCCAAGGTTGGGATCCATTTGGTCCCTTACAGGTATTTCCCAAGTCTGACCCTGTGCTTGGGTTTCCCAGAAGTCAGGGATCAGAGCCAGGGGTTGGTTCTGGCTCTCCCTGACCAGGTGCCAGCACCATGTTCCATCCTGACTGCTTGTGCCAGGTGAGTCCCTGTGCTCTGCAACAACCCCCCTGTGAAAATGTGACTCCAGTTTAGCTCCATTTCCTGTACATAACTCTTGCAAAGAGAGATGGAAGAACCAGCTTGGATAAAATTCAAAAGCAGCCTTGAGTTTAGATGAGTCACCTAAAATGAACCAAACCTTCTTTTTTATTTCAGAGACACTTGGCAATGCTTTTCTCTAAAAACCAAGCCAACCATAAATCTCTATTCTGCCTGGTGCTAGCTGGGACTAGAATAGAAAAATACTGGTAGAAATAGAAATACTACTTCTAGTTCCATAAACCTGCTGGGCTCAGGGCATGTCTATTTGTAGACTGAGTGAGAGTAAAGTGAGATAAAGCCAACACTCTTTAGAATCAAAAAATATAGAGGAGGCCCTGATTTGTTGAGGTTCCTTTTTAATTTTTCAGTTCTAAAACTTTTAAGGTATTTCAACTAACTATTTCAGCTTTATCGTTAACTCTTGTTAAACTACACAAAATATCTCCCACCTATAACTTGCTACTTGAGGTCGATACAAGAGATCACTTTATGACTGGGGTCATAAAGGTTGCAGAGGTTTTCTCTGCAAAGGCTGCAGCTGTCACCCAGGAAACTGAATCTGCACTCAAGTAATCAATCACACAAGAATTATCAACAGTAATCAATCTTTGAAATAGGAGACCAACCTTGGACCAAATAGATTCATAAATTAATTACAGAGGAGCTTCTGCCTGGTTAGAGCAGCAGAAAATTAGGTGTACTGGGTTCCATTTATGTTATATTGAGTGTCTGAGAATTTATGGAAACAAAAGAGATGCAACCTTTATGCAACAAAAAAAATAATCTGAGACTATACAGCAAAAAAAGTGTTTGGATTAGTCAGTTTTTTTGTGGTTTAGGATTAAATTCAGAAGCACATCTTTCCCTGATGATGCCAACTTTCTTTTCTTCAGCTGACAGATTAATTACTGCTAAGATTTGTTAATTCCCTTTTGGCATCCTCCTTTTTCTTCAGTTTGAGTGATAAACTGTCAGACCTAGAAACCCTCAAACTGGCTCAAGAGTCCTGAGTTCGTGGAAATAAAAAGCAAGAGTCACAAGAATTGAGTGAGTTCAAATGCACCAAGCAAGGACAGTGCAAGGCAGCTCTCTCCCATGGAGACATCTGGCCATGAACACTTTCTAAACAAGGTGGTTTTCAACACCTGGCCCAGTGTTTTCTTGGTAGAAAGCCACTGAAATAATTAGATTTATTCACTGTTTGTAAACACAAGGCCCATATTTTGACTACTAGCACGAATTGCCCTATGTGCACGTACATCTCACAAAAAAAGGCAGTGGGAGCTATATTTAGGCTGCTGGATGAGGGTATCTCCTTCCTGCCAGGGATGTTGCTGGCTCCCCCATGCTTTTAATGGGGACCTAAAAATGAGGTGTCTGTCTTTCACCATGACTGAAATATTTAAGCATTTTTACAGCAGAGTTTTGAGAGAGCCGGATGTCTGTGAGAGACTTGCCAGAGATACAGTTTGCTTCTGTAAGGTGTTCAGGCTTTGCTGAGCAATAAATATGTTTTAAAACCAAGCTCTTTGTACCAGCTTATCTCCAAGCACCCTGCAGGTGGAGGGAAGTTTTGGGACCAGCCCTCTGTGCACTGGGACACCATGGCACAAGAAGTGATCTGCCCAGAGCTGTGCCACACCCCAACAGCTCTGAAACCCCAATGGCTCTGAAACCCCACTGCTGAATCCACTGGGTTTGATTCTCATTTGCTCAGGAGCTCATCTATTGGTCAGAAATAGATTTTGATGTGTTTAACCTTCTCTAAGCAGTGTCCCAAGGGATGGGCAGTGGTCTGTGACCCCAAAACTCTATATTTTCACCTGCAGGTGTAGTACTCACACCGTGGCCTGCAGCTGGGATCCTGTCAGAGCAGCTGTGCAATGGCATTGCTGGAAAAAGCCTTTCCATCCACCTACTTCTATTCCCTGAAATTCTCCCCTTTCCCTGTTAAAACATGGCTTTGTCAGCTTGGCCTCACACTTTCAATCATCACTGACTAGAACTGTTCCAGAGGAAACACAACAAAACAAAGAGGGGTCAATCCACTGCTGCTCCCAGCCTTTCACCTGCAGGCACCAGGAGAAACCAGCTCTCAAGCCAGGAGCAGAGGAGGAGGATGAAGAAATCTGAACAGCAGAATCAACCAGCACTGCAGCAAACCCAGCCCTGTTCACTCCACAGTGAGGAGCAGCTGTGAGACACAAGATCAGCTTTAACATTTCCTGAGATACTGTGGAGAGGCTCAGATTCATGCAGATTGGTGACAGAGGCATCAGCCAGAAGAAACCTGTGGTTCTGGAGACAGCAATTTTCAAGAGATGGGCTAAATACCTCGAGAATTAAAGTGTGCTCTGTCTCCTTTGGTGAAGGCCATTGAACCCTAGGCCTTGCTGGGCACATGCACAGTCCTGCTTCTGAAGCCCAAGGGATGTTAGAAGGCACTTAAAGTCTTCACCTTCCTGCTCTCATCATGATGCACCAATCACACCAAGGTGGGGCTCAGCTGGATCTCTTCCAGGTGTCCTGTGGAAAGCCCTCGTCCTGTTGCATGGACTGACCTGACTTTTTAGATACACAGAAAAAAGATCCTCATCTTGTGCCATCCATTTGCTTCTACAAAGAACCTCACCAGTCCCAAACACTGTCCCAGCCTGCTTCCATCAGCAACCAGAAAAATAACCCGGAGCCTAAGCCACCACGTGGAAAAAAAAAGGTGTTTTGTTCCATGGTGGTGGTGATCAGCACCTGGGGTGTGGCAAACACACCTCTACAGAGCTTTTCTCTGGTTATGGATTGTCTTAGCTTGAGGAGACGCTTCCTAGACTAATTTTATATCTACTTTACTTGGCTAATTTTTAATCCCTTTCTCTAAAAATGATTCTGCCTCTACTGCAGTGGAAGAGAACTCTGTTGTTTGCATGGCTTTGGGGCACCACTGAGGTCAGTGACAAAATCACTCTGGTTCTCTCAGCACACTGGGGAGGGCTCTGAGTGGAAAATCCACGCTGGGCCCCTGCAGAGAAGATGCCACTCCCAGGGATGGCTGTCCCTGGAACAGTGTCTGGGTAGGGATTCAGCCAGGAATCCCAGAGCATTCCCACAGGCTGTGCTGGGAAGAGCAGCACTGACCTCAAAGGCGTGAAAAAGCAAAGACAAGGCATCCTGGAAAATGTTATCCACATGGATAAGGAGAAACTAACACTTTAATGCCCTTGTTTTCCATTGGAAATGCCTGGGTGTAACACTGCTTTGCTGTTTGCCACAATTTTTTATTCTACCTCCTTTTTCCCCCCTTCAGAAGTACTGAACAAGCAAATGAGAGAGAAATAGCAGCTCGACCAAGTGTGTGGTTTTTTGTATGCCTACACGTGTGTTAGCTGAGCATGAGAGAGATGTGAAGTTGTTTTCTAAGCAGGATTCTTCTATTGTCTGTGGAAATAACACAATCAGTGTTTCTAGCTCCTGAGAAGACCATAAATAATGTGCAGATGTTGGAAACACAGACAGTGGTAGGGAAAAGCTGCCTCCAACTCCCATCACAAAGTAAAATCCCATTATCAAACTCTTTCCAAATCACTTCAAGATATTTCGCTGGTGGAACTGAACTAGCTCCAAATCTTATACCAGATGAGGCTTTAAACCAGAAACTTCAGGATTATAAATGCTTTAAGTGATAAAAATCCCAAGGCTGAAGGTTTTGCTGCATTGCTCTCATCTTATACAGTCAAGACCATCACCTGAATGTAAAAATGTTAAACCCCTCAGTCTGTGCTATTCCTTCCTAATGACTGTGTCTGAAACAGGGATCTTTCTATACAAATTTGCTAAATTATACTGAATAAAGGCAGATTTCAAAGAAACAAAGCCCTGCTACGTTGTTTCTCCAATTTGTTTTTAAATACTGTATTGTTTTAAAACAATATAGTCTCAGTGATTCAATTAGTCTCTGAAAGCACTAAAGGCAGCCTCATGAGGCAAATTAGGCAGGGTTTTTATAGCAGAATTAATATGGCAAATCCTCATATCATGTGGAGCTTTATGTTCTTGTAAATGTTAAAAAAAAAAAAAAAAAAAAGAAGGTGAACTCTGAAGTATGTAGTGGAATTACTATCATCTGCTCCAGGATCTCACAGGGTCTGGAATTGCTATTGCTATAGTATATTGGAAATAATTACTAATTCACAGCAGTTCAGGGTGGCTTTCTGACCAAACCCAAGCTTAATCTCATGAAAGGTCAACAGGAGTAAAGCATGTGCTAAAATTTAAGCTTTCAAGTTCTTTCCTGAATCAGGGCTGTCCTTCTGTTTGAATAACTAAAATCTGATGCCTGTGCACTGTTTCTCTTTGTATTCAAATCTAGATGAGGGATCCTACAAAGCCAAAGATAACTAGTTCTGAATGTATGTAACATTCCACATGCATTTCTGTACAATTTCATGCAATATTGGCATTAATACAGACTTCACTCTATGCTACAGCTGAAATGCTCACTGACTTCTACTGCCCAGGCATTTCTACCTAGAAAATTGCTTCTTAAAACTTGGGAGTTCGACCTCATACCCTGTTTTCTTTGTGGCTTCTGCTGGTTTGAATGGCTATTTTTCCCACTGAACAATTTATTTTAATTCTTTTAGGCCTTTTCAAGGTCCCCCTAATTCCCTGAAGGGATTTCTGGGCTCAGCCCCACCACAGGATGATCCTCATGCAAACAAAGCTGCATTCCCAAGGGAGAATTTGCAGGATGAGGTTTTAGATGTGTCACCAGGTGCAGCTCAGGAGGAGCAGCTCAGTGATTCCTTAGTGATGCTCCACCAGGAAAAGCATCTCCAAATAACCAAACAGAGCTTTGGGCAGGAAGGAAAGGAGCTCCTTCTCAACAACCATCCAAACAAAGGACCATTCTTCCCTTGGGATCCTTTCTCTCACACAAGCTGCACTCAGACACTGGGTGAAAGCATCTCCCAGATTCCTTCCCTCCCACCAGCAGCTCAGGCTGCAGAGAGCAGCCCAGCAGAGCAAAGATTTGGGTTTCCTGGTGGATGTCCTGCACTGAGCAGCAAGAGAACCTGGATGGGACTGCATGGCTGCTCTCTTGGTTTCTCTGAGGAAGGGTGGCAGGACAGGCTCACCCTGACTGTGACAGGAGTGGCCTCTGTCCCCGTGTGACAACTTCAGTTCCACTCCATCCATGGCCACTGCTCAGGGTCCCTGGAAAGGCAGAGACTCAGGGAGGGACTCTGAGATTTCCACCAACAGGACAGGGGAGAGGGTAAAAGCCTGTCAAATTATGTGTCCACCAAAGCTTTCACTAAGACAAAAGCCCTGGTGAATAATATTGTTATTAGCATAACCAAGGCCTTTGACATCCTTATGCTTAAAAAAGTCCTTTTTGCTCATGACCAGTGTCTGCAGTAGCACTCACAGGATTAAACAGCCAAAAACTAGCACCCATAACCAAATCTGCACCCAGGATATTTCAGCACCTTCTGTTAGAGGATCTGAAAGCACTTGACAAATGTTAACCAACATTTGGCCTCACAACCCCCAGTGAGGTAGAACAGAGCTGTCCCTGCAGGGACAGACAGACAGATTGAGGCACAGGGTTACTCAGAGACCTGCTCCCATTCAGACACAAAATTCAGCAATGCCAAGGGCTTAGAGGTGTGCTGGCTACTGCACCCAAGCTTTGTCCACAGCACCATCCTTCCCCCCACAAACCCTCAGCACGAGCCCTTAGCCTGTGAACTAACCCCAGAATTCTATTTACAATATTTAAAATGACCAGTCAGCAGTTGTGCAGTCAGAGAGTTCTTCAATCAAATGAAGCTATCAGTGAGAACAAATGGTTTCTTGTGCAAAACTCTGGGTGTAAATGATCATGCACTAACACTACTGGGTGCAAATTTGGTGCATGATAACTCTGACCCCTTGACAATTCCCAATCCTGGCCTCTCTCTGGATAAATCTCTTTTAAAAAGTTGCATTATAAGTATGATCACAAGAGCCTTGAAAGATGCAGCCTGCACAGATTGTTTCACCCCAGCAATGCAAGCAAACAAAACGTGGAGTGGCTTTGGGAACAACCCAGTATTCATGGAGCATCAAACATCACAAGGATAAAATCCATCCTAATCACAAGGGGTTGCAAGGCAACAGGGAGTAGGTGTCTATGTTGGGACAAAAAAAAAAAAAAAAAAAAGCAAATAGAGCAACAAAGAAAG
>JANRMJ010000026.1:5717529-5730286 GCA_025584955.1 Alethe diademata
GGTTTACATTCTCCATTTCAAAGAGAAGCTGCTGCCTTTATTGGCAGACACCTGTTCAAACCAAGACACTGCTCCTGATAACTGTTCAGGAATAGTTTTCAGAAGTGGTTTTTTTATTGTTCTGGATCAATGTGTCCATTCCAGCACATGCATGAAAAATCAGCACCTTGCCTTAAACACATCTCTTTAAACCTAAGTCCATAATAAAGTATCTTACCTTGGTTTGACAGCTGCCCTCAGGACAAACCTCCAGGAAAATCACATGTTCCATGGTTTATTCTTTATTTTAAGTAACTTCTAATCAGTTGGAAAGGTTAATAAAGTAATCCCAAGTTTATTATTTGGATCAAATGTTCAATGTAAAGTTTTTCTAGTGTCTCTTTCTGGGGTAACCATTTTATTCTGTTTGTTTGAAGTTCTGTGTGGGACAAGGGTACAGCAACCAGCTCAAGGGTTAAAGCTTTCCTGGGATCTTTTTGAACTCTGACCCACACACAGGTAATAATTGTCAGCAAAATGAAGTAAAACCCAAATATTCAGGAAGAAAATTCAGAGAAATCTTGATATAAGAAGAGGTAAATTAGGACTTCGTGGTGAACTCAACCTAAGCATTTATCACTTGAGCTTTAAGGGGAAAAAAGAAAAGCGATTTCATCATAAGCAGGAAATTGCTCCTGGGAGAAAGAAAATGATGCATGAATATTCTGGTAACCTAAAATGCTGCATTTGTGTTTTCTGATTGGCTTAACTTAGTGGAGAAAATCATGGCTGGGTTGGCTTTGCCCTCACCATCTATTACAAATGGTCTCAGGGCTGCACTGGAAAGGTCATAAATCAGCCAGCTGAAAACATACATAAAACATTAAAAAAGGTGAGTTTTACTTGTCTTGACCAAGAAACAAATCCTCATCTCCAAAGCTTTACATGAGATGGAAAGTTTGGAAAATATTCTGTGTCCCTGATTCTGAAGCAGAGGATGCAGTTTGCAGCTTTACTTCTGCTGAACTGATGAACTCAGATCATGGGCCAGATTCTGTTCTCAATTATAAATGAACAATAGACCTGGACACACTGTGTTAAATTTGGTGTGTTTTTCAAACTTAGAGAAGCTGAGCAGGTGAGAACAGAGTGAGGTCCCGAGGAAAACACAGTTTTCATTTGGATTCAGCTATGTCTTTGCTAAACAGAATCAGTTCAACCCCTGCAGTCTGGTGGGTTCCACGTGGCTGCTGACCACCAGAATTTTTAAATTACTCTTCAGAAACTTTGGGTCAATGCTTTCAAAGTCAGGCTGAGAGGTACATTATGTTTACTCAAGAGAAACCCCCCTGACTTCCTCTCACACCTACATTTGTGTCCAAGCTCCAATTCCCGTATCAAGTGAAAACTGTTGGAAGCAGCATTGTGGCTATTCCAGAAATGCAAAGGACATCAAAGTCAGAACTCAGCACAGAGTGCTGAATAACAGGAACTGAAAAAGCTGTGACAGCTGCTGTACCTTTTAAATAAATCAATACATGAATTATCCATGAGCCAGCACAGGTTTCCTGATCTCTGCCAGGATGCTGTGCTACCTGTTGGCCTGTCTGTGACCAGCTACTGTTCCACAACACATTCACCACACCAGCTGTAAGAATCACTGTAAAACAGAGCACGGCCTTAAATAATTAAAAAAAAATTAAATTCTTGAGGAGCATCATTAAAGTGATGTCTTAGAGCTCCAGTAACACTTGCATTGCTTCTGCTGTTTAATGGGCCTGATTTGCCAACACTCGAGGCTTTTCAGGACAGGAAGGTTCACATGAAACCACATCTATCAATGATTTTTTTTTTTTTCCAAATAGTGGTTTAGTTGTCTCCTCTGATCTTTCTGGGTGGTCTCCAGCACACATCAACAACTCCAGGGGAAGAGTCAGGCCAGTGCTTTGGTCACCACCTTGCCCAAAAAGACAACTTTTACAGGTAAAAGGCCAAACTGCACTGTTTGCACAGCAGGAGTTGCTGTTATTCTTCCAGAGGATATGGCCATGGCTCCAGGGTCACACAGATCTGAGGGGCTGGAGCAGAAGGAGGTGTAGTAAGGTATAAGAAACGTAATACCTTGTGCTTACGGAGGCTCCCTGGGCTGGTGGGTGTGGAGATCGGGGACTGCTTGGATTTGGGTGTGGACAGCTGACTGCTGGAGGTCCCATTTGCTGGCAGAAAACAAGACACAAGCTGGAAATCAGGCAAGCAAGGGCAAGATTTTTCTCCTTTGGGGAGATGGAAGGTCTCCAAACATTTAACACCATGGTTTATTCATGTTAGGCAGGAGGAAAAAAATAAACAAGTGAGTAGCATAGCTGTAAACATAACTCAAGGGTTTCAGCTGCTCAGGGTGAATATACAACTGCAAAACTTTTAGCTGCAAAATACAGTGAGATAAAAAATAAATGGAGGGAACAATATTTCACACAACAAATATTCGTTCACCAAGTTGATCCAAGGCACACATCACCAGCAAAACAGAAATTTCTGTGTTCTCAAACTGTTTAAGGGCATGACTGGAAACCAGAGGCTGAAGATATCCTGAATGCTACACAAGCAATGTCAGGTGTCAATTATACACATTAAAAACTAGACAAACTTTGCTGTGGGTGGGATTAAGTGACTGAAGAGCCTGCTGGAATTATGCTTTCAGTTGTAACAGCTGGATCTGCAAATCAGTTACTCAAAATTCATCAAGCACTTGAGTGTCTGGAGGAGACTGAAGTGTATAAAATATAGAGTAAAATGTGTGAATGTTGTATTTTTGAGAGTGAAACCAGCACAGCTCTTGCTTTAATGCCTAAGAAACTTCACTCCTCTGTTACCTCTCAGGTTTGCAGCAAAGGCAGAGGTCAAACAGGTATGAAAAGAAACGTGCTCAAAGCCATGGGACAAAGGAGGAGCTGCCAGCACCTTAAAGCAGCAACAAATTCATGGTGATGTGGCTCCTCTGCCTTCATATCCATCACTTCCATGCATTTCCTCCTTTTTTTGGAAGAAGTTATTCATCACACACAGCTTTTCTCCCATCACAAGTGCACCTTGCTGAGGAAATGGATATTTTTAAAAGGTGGTAGAAATAATGATTTGTAGATAATTGGGGAATAGAGTGACCCTTCACCTCCCTGTCCCACTCAGACCATTCTTTATTGATAAGGGGAAAAAACTTGTTCTGGAAAGGGAGAAGCTGTTTCCTGCTGGCCCCTGCACTGAGCTGTGCCACTCTACAAAATGAGCTGCCCTCCAGGCTGGTGGGGAAAAAAAGTAGAGTTCTCTGACTATATGCCAAATAATGAAGGCAATTCAGTAAAAAAGAACTTAGACCTCTTTTATGTTTTATTTTACTGAGTGAATTTGTGTTTCCTATTAAAGAAAATGTGGGGAATAAGAGGACTGATATAATCTCCATTAGCTAGAATCCATTTCCAGTTTCTAAAATGCCTCTTTCTTTATCTCCAACTGTCACTGATCCTTCCTAAGCTGAAGAATGCCACCTAAGAACTCTGCAAGAAACCCCAATTTCCCTTCCACAAACAAGACTGGAACAACAGCAGAGCCAGTGTGCAGCAGAATGGATGTAATTGCTGCAGGGCAGGACAGAAATTCCCTAATACAATGAGAGTTTTAAGTGCTACAGCAGGCATGTAAATATTTTATGAACATCAACAAAAAACCAGATGTGACATCCAAATCAGAAATGGAATGAGACGGATGGATATCATTACAAATACAGCAGAATTCTGCAGCAGGAGCAACAATGAAGAAGCCCAGTTCAATTTTCTCTGCCTGCCAATGAAGAATAGTGTTCATAAGCAAACTTGCCTGCATTTCCTTTGAACTGAAATGCAAGAAAATAACAGGAGGCAAAGAGCAAGTCCCAGCTGGTGCACAGCACTGCTGCTCCACTAAAATCTCCTGATGATTTAGGGGAGCTCAGGATCCCACCTACACTCAGCTATTAGGAGCTGCTCTTTAGAACCAGCTTTCATTTCAATTCTTTGAGCTTTTCCCACCATTTTATTCTTTGTGCATTACGGCTTATTCATAGCATTGTATTTGCTCTGCAGCATCAATTTACCTTGAAGTGCTTATGTCATATCCTTTAATTGCAGGAGCAAATGCATCTTTTTCCATAGGATCCTCACCTCCCCCTCTGCACAAGGCAGGAGAGAAATCTGTGCTCAGGAGAGAAATCAGCCTTGTCCAGCACATGGGAGGGAGGATGGAGAATATTCCTGTCATGTTTGAGATGAGAGATCCAGGCAAACTGAATTCTGTCTGCTTCCCCTACAGGTGTTTCAGAATCACAGAATGGTTTGGGTTGGAAGGGATCTTAAATGTGGGATCTTCCACCATCCCAGATTGCTCCAAGTTCCATCCAGCCTGGCCTTGGACACTTCCAGGGATCCAGGGGCAGCCACAGCTTCTCTGGGCACCTGTGCCAGGGCCTCATCACCCCCACAGCAAAGAATTTCTTGTTAACATCTAAACCTGCCCTCCTTCAGCTAAAGTCCCTCCCCCTTTGTCCTATCACTCTATGCCTTTGCCAAAAGTCCCTCTTTACCATTTTTATACCCTTTTTTAGCCAGGTTTCTCACATGGAATTGTTCCCTGAGTGTTGCTTAAGTTTGCTGGGATGACTGGGGCTCTGGATCCGAATTTCCAGTGCTGATAAACACCAGGACCTGCAAATGAGGTGAGTGAGATCCATCTTTGGAACTCACCTTTCTGTCCACAAACAGAACTGGAAAAAGCAGGGCCTGAGGCTCACAGTGAGTGCTCAAAATGTGTGGAGATATCTATTTCTACTAACTTGTTAAATATGGTTAATAATCTGTGCTTGATTGGGGCTGCCAGCATTCTGCAAATGAGATCCCAGTCTGAGGAGCTTATATAGGAAGAGAGGAAGGACAGTGAAATCCATGGATTGTTTTGTCTTCAGGTCGGGGTTTGAAGTGTCACCAAGAAAATAAAGAAAGGGAACAAGCAGAACAAGGACAGCAGGAAGCAAATGTAGAAACAGCAGCTTGTTGAGAGAGCAGGAGCCATCCTGCCCTTCAGGACAGGAAAACAAAGCCTCAGGAGTGGAAGAACTCAGATTGCACAGGCACCTCCAGAGCTCCAGGCACTCAGCTCTGCAGTGCTGGCACCCTTTTTCCTGTGTTTGGAGGGGGGATCTCCCCTGGGTGTGCCCTGTGGGCTGGCAGTGAACACAGGGACAAACAGGGGACAAACAGGGGACAATCTGCTCTGTCCCATGTGCCATCCCCCAGACATCTGCTGCCTTTGCACACACTGATCCATAAGGACCCCTGGGAGCAGCCCTGCAGCCAGGACAGACAGACACTGGCTCTGTTTGCCAGCTGCTGCTGCCTGGTGAATGTGCTTTTGTCCCTCTGTCCATTAGTGGACTAAAACTTTAAGGTCCTGCAGCAGCCTCAGAGCCCTGCTCGTATTCTCCCCGACCCAAATCAAGGCAAAGACATTTTCAAATTTCACTTCAGGTACCTGTCCTGTCCTGGTGACCCTGTCCTGGTTTTAAAAATCATAAGCTCTCCTCTCACAGCACATGTTTTTATGTAACTGAACCCTTGTTTACTATGTCAATTAGTGTGAGATAATTTCATGTTTTTATAACAAAGAAAGAGTGGCAAATGACATCATTATTTTCTCTCCTGTATTTCTCCCCTGAGATTCACAGATTTAGCTCTGGCTTTTGCTTAGTCTGACTCCTTGTTGGAGCAGTCTGTTAAAGAAATTTTGCCAAACTTCATGTTGACCCCACTCCATTTAATAAATCTCATGGATCAGGGCAGAAGCACAGACTTCTCTCCTTATGCCCAGCTTTTCTCTGTTGTGTTAGGAGAAGGAATTGGAGGGTGCCCTGCAGGTGTGGTTTGATATGGATTCCACTGCTCTAAGCTGTGTCTTTTAGCAAAGCTGACTCCCTAGGAAGAAAAATTGAGGCTAGAAATCACAGAAGCTTTGTAACTCCAAATTTGCCAAAAATCCACTGGCATTGCTTAGGAAGTACAGATGTGGGTTGGGTGTTAGTGAGGGAAGGGAGAAAGGATTTCCCTTGGGAATACAAGGATTGGGGTGTGTTCCCTTCTCCTTATAGCAAGACACTTCTTTGTTCTGCATTCATTCATTTCATTTTCATTCATTCATTTAAATGGTATGAGAAAAGCACCCTGCTAAGAAAACAATGTTTAAATTGCTTCTGTGGATTTGCTACCTCACTTTTTTGGATATCCTGAAGGGCTCTGGCTGCCTAAAGGGATTGAGCTTTTCACACTGAGGCCCTCACACCTCACTGTGAATTGGGTTCAGGCTCCTCTCACCCAAAGATTTACCTCCAAACCTGCACTGATGTCAGTGCCCAGATATGTCACAATGGCCTTGGAGACCTTGGTGGGGAAAAAAAAAGATACAGAAACCTGCACAGGAAAGAACTGGCAAGAATAGAAACAACACAAAACCAAAGAAACTCTCCTGAGTTTCCACATTACAACCACAGCAGAGTGAAAGACAACAAAGACGAAAGATACAGATGGGTAGGAGAGCAAACACACAGCAGAAATATTACATATATTTGAAGTAAAACTGCTTTTAAATAGTTTTCATACATTAAGTGGGTAAGATTCTGTGGGGAAAAAAATAGGTCAGATCATCTTTTATTAATCAGACTTCATTCAGTTTTCTCTGCTTTTTGAATGTGATAACTCCAAAATCCCATCTAAATGTAAATATTGATTCTTAAAAGATGTGTAAATCCACTTAATTTATTACCAGTTCAATACAAGAATACAAAATGGTGTTCTTTTTTCTCTCTGTCCTGAGAAAACAAGAGTCTTCTATTTTTCAGTACTGAAAGAGCTCAGTCTTTTTTATTCTTATTAAGCAGGACAAGTGCCATTTTTTCCCTTATTGAAATTACAGGAAAGCACGAAAGACCCTTGTCTGGACAGATTAAAGAAACCTGATTTGCTCTTCATTACTGACCTTAACTCCAGGAACTGGTTATTGTTCAGCCTTTCTGGTTGTTTTAATCTCCCCCTGAAAAGCTCTGCTAAGTGTGTTCATTAAAGCTCATCAGATGAGTCACCATCCTGGGCCTGGAGTCGCTCAATCAGCTAAAATCAGGCACACAATAATTGCCATTTCATATTAAACTCTATGCTCATGCAGTAAACTCTGCTTCTGGTGGGAATCAGCACCTGATGCTTGTGGAGAAGGTTCAAAGCTGCTCATGCATGAGCTGACTCCCACATCACTGAATGCTACTGCTGGGTTTTTGTAAATCAGCATCACGTTTCCCACCGTGCCTTCAGTGTGCCTACACAGCTTTAGCAGGCATTTGGGATGGTGAAAGTGGTTCAATTATTGCAAGCCTGAGTTTGAGAATAGCCAACAATGGAATCTTGAAGAAAAGCTTTGTGAATGCAAAATCACTCTAGAGAGAAATAATTTTTAAAAAATAGTCTTGGCATGGGCCAACCAATTTCACACTGTCTCTTTAGGTAGCTGAAGAGCGCCCACACATCCTACACAAATGAACTCTTCCTGGGGAAATCTTTCTGACTACTGCCAAGAGAAGTTTCTATGTAATAATCCCATTTCTACTCATGGTCAGCTGTTGTGTGATGCTCCTATGCAATATGCAGCATGTTAGCATGATGGTGAAAAGGAGTTTCTGGTTTGTATCACCTGTGTTGGTGCTGTGGGACACCTGAACTCAAGCTGTGAAGCTCTCCTGGAATTCTGACGTGTTTAATTGATGACTTGGCCATTTTACTGAGAGGCCATGTGTAGTTCTCTTTTGGAACACAGCAGGCAGGCAGGTGAGAGATCAATCATAACCCCAGAAACTCTCCATGATTCCAGAAACTATCAATTACCAGAATTACTGAATTTGCAGCCCAGCCTTGGACTGACAGCTCTGCAGCTCTCCAGCTACCAAAGAAGGAGGGAGGCATTTCAAATGCTGCTGCAGTAAATTAGGATTCCCATTTTCCTTCTCTTCCCCTGCTGAATGAGTGTCTCAGTGTCCCATCAATAAACCCTCACCACTTCTGCAATTGCAAGGTCACTGATCTCCTTTAAATAATGCCTGGAAGGAGCCACTCCTGACCTGTGCAATAATCACCATTTGCTTTGCATAGGAGGTCACCCTAAATCACTCTGTATCTACAGGGACCATCTGGGAGCACTGTGGGCCCTGATTTCCAAGTTTAGGAACTTCTTTTAAAATATTTTTGGGGAAGGAGGCTGTGAGACTGTGGGTGAGACAACTCAAGCCACAACTGCACTTCACCAATGGGGAATTGTGGATACTGCTGAGAGTCAGGGAAAAAAGCAGAATTGAGTTTTCCCAGGCTACTCAAAGGAAAACAGAAGGGAAAGAATTAATAACAAAGTCTAACACCTGCTGTTGTGGACAGGAGGAGTGCGTGAGGAACATGATGTTTTGGTAAAAGCGTGTTTACAAGAGGTGTTGCCTTCCTTGGACCAATGAGCTTAGTTCTGTCCTTGGTTCTGCAAACCAGTCTACAAAAGTGTGTCTAACTCTGCAATAAATTGCTTCTCCTGCTTTCTGCATGAAGCCTGTGTTGCTGTGTTCTTCCAAGCCTTACAGTGACAGGGAATTCCTTCCCAATCTTTACTAAGCGCCCCTGTAGCTGCTTGTTCCCAAAACACACCCGAGTTTCCTTTGCAAACACGGGGAGTTTGTGCTTTTCCCTGGAGCACAGAGAAGCCCAGACACCAAGAAACAATCACTCACCATCCTGGTGGTTACCTGAATCGGCCGGGGACTTGCTGCGGCGCATGGGCGCGGGGCTCTTGGCCGAGCTCTTCTGGGGGGTGGGGGAGGATTTGCTGCCCGTGGCACCTGCTGGGCTCCCCTTCATCACCCTGCACTCTGGGGGAACACAAACACACCTGGTCATGGCCCTGCTGCTCGCTGGTGTGACACAGCCATGGGGCAGCTCAGTGCCCGGTCCCCGAAGAGATGCAGAAAATACCAAGGGCGAGGGAAAAGCTGATTTCATCCCTTGTTCTGCAGGGTGAAAGGATTCTCTTCAAGGGGAGGGTGAAGAGAACAGCTCTGCTCCTCCAGAGGAGGTGCTGAGGCTCTGTGGGTGTCAGGCTGGCTCCTACCTGAGTCCTACCAAACATTTTCTGCCCTTCCCTTTCCCTTGGGTGTCATGAGCACAATGAAAATGGTCAACACTGACTGAAGGAAAACAGGCTGAGAAAATCCAGTTAATTTGCTGTGACCCTTCTGTGAAGACCCAGTGACAGGAATGATGAGTGCCCTTTCTGCAGGTGCAGAAAGGCAGCAAACAGCTCATGGTGTGCTGCAAAGTCTCCAAGTGGCAGATGGGGCAGCTGCCCCACGAGGCTTCACCCAGCTGGAATCAGCCTCTTCTGTCCTCAACAAGCTGCAACTTTCCAGATGCAGAAAGCAAAGGAGACAAAATGGTTTTTACAAAGCACATCCTCTGTCCTGGCCACTCGTCCCTTTCAGCAAGGTTTGTATAAACAAGCCCAGCAGATTTATGTGCTGGAAGACGTGAGCAGATGAGAACCCCAACTGTGCTTTCCTAAAAAATAAATAGGCCAGGAAGAGTAGAAAATGTAAACATGATCTGCAGAGGGGAACTGAAATGCTAACAAACCTCCACGTGTCCCAGGATTTCAGGCATGCCTGATCTTCAGAACCAGCCTTTATTTACATTGAGAGCTCACAGAAAAAGAACTTCCCACCCCTCAAGTTATTAACTTAACCCAGTTAAGAAGAAGGCAATAAAAAAAGGATTTCCTCTTTGTCAAATGTTAGCTGGTTCCACCTCATCTCCTCCAACAGCTTGTCCTCACCAAGATGTGAAAAATGTGTCGTTTTTACAGATGTGAATTACGTGTTCCACATGCAGGCAGATTTTTATGGAAAAGTTCAGCTCAGCCCCACATGCTCCACACTGAGGACCCCCTGGAATGGAGTCCCTGATGGAATTAAGGCAGTACAGAGCAGAGAAATAATTGGTGAACCAAAAGCAAGCTGCCTGACCTAAATGTATGTGTTATTTAACTATATATCAGTGTATCTACAAAAATATAATTGCCCTTATTTTTTCCCCAGGCTTTCCTCATTCTCAGCCAGCCAAGGGTCCATCTCTGCTCTTTCCAGATGGTTTGAGAGTTTTGCTGTTGGGTCATGCAGCACAAGAATGTGAAGATAAGAGGCCTTGTGCTCCAGGGATGATGCATGGCAAGAATTAAACCCACACTCAGCTTATTTTCTCTCCTGCTAAATCAATTTTGGAAATTGTAAATCAGGGATAGAAAAAGTTGTGGGTTTTTTCCTTCAAAAATACTTAAATTGTCACAGATGATGTCACTGAAAAGCTTGTGGAGGTCCAGCCCCAATTTTTTATACAAGAAGAGCAGTACTGATGTTGTGAGGGGGCTCAAAGGGTGTCAGGCAGCTGTGCTTAGTCACCTGAACTACTCACTAAAAAAAAAATAAACCTAAAAAGTAAAAATACTCCATGTTAGGTCTCTGCAAGAGCTTCCAAATTTATCTTCTTCCCAGGGGAGTAATTCCTTGGAAGGAAACCTGGCTTTGCATTTTCCAGCACAGAAAGGCTGACTCTGAGGAATTCCTCCCTTGGCAAGTGCCAGTACTCCAGAGGCAATCCCTGAGCTTCTGCAGGAGGTGGAAACCTGGCTGTGCTGAGGTTGGTGTAAAAAGGCCTCTAAATGTCACCAAAGTGTGACATTTCCACGATGCTGAAAGCAGTGGGCACAAAAGGGACAGAGCAATGTCATCTGGAAGGTGCTCAGCAGCCAGGATTAGAGGGTGGAAGCTGTAGGCAGCTTTATTTTTTTTTTTTGGCTCTTTTTCCTCTGGGCAGCCAGGAGGAAAAAAAGATGACATAATCCTCTCTTGTGCTGTTTCTCTTTTTGTTTCCTGATGTCCTGCCAGAGTGAACATAATAACCAGCAATCCTGGTGTGTGTCACCCAAACAGGCAAAGGAAATTTCCCCGTGACAGAGGAGATTTTAATAAGTGACACTCATCTGCAGAAGCTCAGGATTCACAGCTCTCCTGGCAGCCTTGGAACGAGCCAGGGTGATGGGTGTTCAGTGGGAAAACAGTGCTGAGGCTCCTCAGAGCTGCAGGGCTCCCCTGGAAATACCTCTGGAGCTACTCACTGCCTTCCCAACAGCAAACTTGGCTTCTCCTGCCAGAGAAATCCAAGCTGGAGAAGTGAGCAGTGAGCAGAGGGGAAGGCAGAGAGCTGGGCTTTCCATCCAGTTCTGCCAGGACTGCATCCAAGCTGTTTTCCAGCATGGAGCTCCCTGTGGAGCTGACTCAGCTGCTGAGTGCTAAAAAACAATGTGAAGCTCAGCTTTCAGATCACTTCCCCAGCCTGACACAGGCTCATTCTCTGCCTGCAAAGTCTCAGCTGAGCCTTGGAAACTTTGAGTTACCCAAGACCATCAAATGGGTTCATCTGGAGTACACAGGTCAGAAGCACCAGCACTAAAATAAAATCAGGCCTGCAAAGGAGTAATAAAAAAACAGGGTGTTTGGAGATTAGAGGCTGCTTGACTTCCTGGCATCCAGCAAAAATCTCTTTGGTTCTCAGTACAGAACCACTTTGCAGCACAGAGGACAGGAGGGGCTTGTGTTCCTTTTACAGCATACCTAGAGCTCTGGGAAGTGAGCCTAGATGCTTAAAGAATACATTTTTTTTTAGTTTAATTGGTTAAAATGGCATTAATTTCCTGTTGCTGCACTCACTGGCACCTGCAGACAGGTGGGTACAGTTGCCAGGTGGAGTGAGTGATAAGTCCTGCAAGAAAGCTCTGTATATTCTGTAAAATCAAAGATTTCATGGCTTAATTGATCACACAGACTCACATTATTGCAGACTTCTGCTGGCAGTGGTAACAAGGAAAAATAACAGTGCTGTCCCAGTCATGCCCCCAAAAAGGCAATTATTGCCCTGCTTTTTGAATCAGCAGAAGTAAGCAGTGGAAATGTGATCTTTTTTTTTTCAACTGTTGCCTGTTTCCATTTTTAATATGCACATGTTTACATAAGGATGATTAGTTCTCAGGAAAAATGCATCTACCTGGCTGTGACTGGAGAAAATTTAAAGTATAAACACTCCCCGATTTTACAGTAAGTGTCAAAATGCTGTAGGAATTAATTTATTCTGACTTGGGCTACCTCAGTCAGTATTTGCCTGATTATAATACTGCTGACTGAATAAGTATCACAAAAGGATGTTAAATTCCATGTACTGGGTCTTAAAAACCAGAACAAAAGCATGCAGCATCGTTATCAGATCCGAGCAAGCGAATGGAAATGAAATAAAACCGCGGTGTGTGTCTGATGTTACCGCTTTCATCCAGGGAAAAGTCATCCTGTGCATAGCGGAATTTTTCTGGACCACAGGCGATAAACACATCATCATCCCCAAAGAAATCGTGGAGACAGGTCACCTACAGAGAGAGCAAAGTCATTCATTTTAGTTTTAATTGGCAGCATTCTGATGTGGCTCAGCTTTTGCTGGAGCAGGAGGGGGCTCTGCCTCTCTGCCGTTCCCTCTGTCTTGGGTTCCAATACAGGATGTGACAGAAATGTGGATTCTGTCACCCTCTGTTGAAGCCGGGTGGGGCAGTGACCCTGATCTCCATGGCACACATTATCTGC
>JANRMJ010000026.1:5769261-5779653 GCA_025584955.1 Alethe diademata
TCCAGTGCATCACTCGTGGTATCACTGCTCATTTCCTGCAGGTTACTGTGTCTGTGGGCAATGCAGCTGGACAGTCACCCTCTCATGTTCAAACTGGGCATCTGAGGAAGGAGAAGTGCTGTGCTGTGACTAGTGGAAAAGAAAGCTTTGACAGACAAATGGAATTTTTTTTTTTTTGTGTATCTGAAGCTGGAACCAGACAGTAACTAATGTGCAGGATGCAGGATGGGACAAAGCAAGAATCACAGAATGGTTTGGGTCGGAAAGGACCTTAAAGATCATTCAGTTCCAGCCCCCTGCCATGGGACACCAGACTGTCAGCTCAGAGTGACACTTCTGGACTGTGCAGGACATTGTAGGAACCTGTATTTGGGTTTTTGTATTTTTGTATTTTTATCTGTAAAATCTGCATTTTCTTGGACTGAGCCAGTACTTGAGTAATTTTCTCCAGAGATAGGACAGAGTTAATTTAAAGCAAAACCATCAATCCCTAGAATAGCCAGCATCCAAATCCACACAAGAACTGTGCTGCCTCACTCCAGAATCTGGAGCAGGAAAAATAGTGACAAAAATAAGATCGTTCCTCAGTTACAATAAACAGAAATGTTAATCAAGCTCAGAATTGTCCTTGCAGAATCTAGCTCTTCCCAGCTCTAAAAATGATCCCCCACATTCCTTTAAGGCCTTTCATAGATACAGCAGTATGAAATGGCTCGTTGCTGTGTAGCTGCTAACAAGAGACAGATGTTTCCTTCAGTTCCAGCAACATGTAGACATGAAGCACATTTTGATGACCTGCTAAATATTTCTGACTCTTTCTGCACGTTACCTCCCTGTGCATTTAGTCAAGGAAATGCTCCACAGTTCTACACTTTCCCTGCTCACTCTGGAGCTCTGGCCAGAAGAGCATGCCTGGATTAATCACTTTATCTTAGCAAGCCTTCACCAGAGGGCAAGGAAAGTCAAGCAGCACGTTTTCACCAGAGCTGGAGAGTTCTTAGTCCAGATCCAGATCAGCTGGTGGCTGTGAGCCCAGCTCCCCTGGTATGGATTTAGCTGGCCCAGAAGACACGCACCGCACGCCGGCGCACAGGGCGAGCATCTGTTCCACCCAGACCCACGGCTGCATTCTTTACTTGGTATTAATATCAGGGAGAATTTAGTAACCTAACCACTGGCATGAGAAGCCACACTCCTAAAGGAACAGATGGCAGCAATCATCTCAGCTTCATTTTAGGCTGCAAGAATTGCTCTGAGTCAGCAAAGCCGCACGACGAGAGGGAAAAAAAAAATAAAAAGACGTAACATCTGTAAAACCTCCTACCTGCTTCCCATCCAAGGTGTACAGCTTTTTGACCACCCCTGTCTCCAGTTTGATAGCCTCAGTGATGTCAGTGAGGACCTGCTCGAAGGAGTGGGCAGTTTTCTTGTTGAGGAGCACACGCACAGCCTTGCGCGGCTTCACCCCGCTGCGGATGATGGTCACCAGCTTGGGGCGCACGAAATCCTTGTTCTCCTTGGCCTGGGCACTGTTGCTGCTGGCCAGGGACTGAGGTGCTTTCTGGTTGGCAGAGGTCTTCACGTTGACAGACCAGTTGGGGTTGACGTTCTTGGTGTATTCCACCTTCTTGAAGAAGTTGTCGGACGAGCAGACGTAACTCTCCCCTTGAGGAAGAAATGAGAATTCTGCGGTAACCACGAGCTCTGGGCTCTTCCCCCATGAATCATGCAAACCATTGATAATTGTTTCCATTAGCAGTCCCACGACAGCTTGTTCTTAAAACATTCTGCCTTGTTTTAATGTTATATTTATGGTTATTTAAAATATTGCTGGTGTTTCCACAAAGTAAGCGAGTCAGCCATCAGCAAATACATACAATCACATGAACTAGGGGTTAAAAGATGTTGAGTTATAAATATCATCAATATATATATATTTAGGCACCTGAAGATGCAGCTAAACTTTTCAAGAGCTTCAGAACACTAAATTCATTTGGCCACCCCAATTATTTTATAAATTTGCCAGTTTCCCCTTTATCTTTTCAGACCTAGGTACTATTTCAGTGTGTCATTCCCTGCCAAGAGGACATCAACATTCATCCACAAAATGCCTTCTGCATCATGCCTGAAAAATAATCAAAATCTTGTCCTGAACAGTCACCACTAAAAGAAGCCTTGATAAATCCAGCAGGCATAACAAATATGCACTGTTAGAGCATCAGTGGTTTATTAAAGAACAGACCTAGTGGCAGCTGAGATTAAACACTGCACCAAATAGCACTCCTTGATTTACATGGCTGGTACCAACCAAAAATACATTAAATCCAAATTTAGACATGGCAGAGAAGAATTACAGGGTCTTTTTAGTAATTCACAAAAAGCCCTTCCCCATCCCACCCAAAATTAGTTTCAGGCTTTGTCTGTAATTTACAGGATCCTATCTATCTAAGGTTTTAAAAGCACCTTAAAGGATTTGTAGGAGCTTCTTTTGGGCCTGCAAATCTGATGGATGCTGCAAGAGTTATTACTAGAATGAGACTGTAAACCAGTATCCCTAAGGGAATGTAGCTGTCTGGTCTGAAATGACTCAGGCTGCACTGAAAAAAGTCACTCACTGCTGGAGGAAGAAGCTTTTGTCTCGCCATTAGATAAAATTTTAATAGGAGCTGAAGGCATGACATGGGCACCTGTAGGATTTGAGAGTCTCTTCTGGCTTTTCTTTGTCTGATCTTACAGAATTAATTCTTCATGTACTACGGCAAGTTTCAAATCAAAATAGAGATGTAACTAATTTGAAAAACAAATTTTTTTTAAAAAAGAAATTCCTTCTTTACAAAAAAGCAGGTTGGCTGCATTTCTCTGTCTGTCCCTGACTGCAAACTCCAAGGCTCAGACATCTTTGAAAAGCCTATCCCACAGCCTATCCCTGGCTTCCCATCCAGGGATCTCTAGGACAGGATCTGACATCCCGTTGATAAAATGTGGATTTGCAAACATCTCACTGATTTTTGTATGTCCCAGGCATGTAACATGCCCAGGATGAAGTTCATACTGGAACTCCTTCTGCTGACTAAACTGCACTTCTGATGGAGGCACCAGAACCCATGGTGAGATCACAATAAACCCACAATAAACAGATTTTAACAGGCTTATAACAGCACTCTCTGTATTTCTGTCCCTATTACTGATCAGGGTGTGATGTCACAAGCAGCCATAGAAAAGATGGAGGATTCTAATTTATTTTAACCCCACATTTGTACCCAGTTTCCCTGTGATGCCCACTCGTGGTGTTTACACCACCAACTGCAGCTCTGCTCCATCAGTTGTATAAAAATGACCAAAATCCTTGATCAACAGGAAGCAGATATTCTGTTTCCCCTTCTAAAGATGGAATACAAATCCAGAAGAGGGCTGACCAGGTTCATGATGAACACTCAGTTGGGTGTTTTGTCACCCCAAACTAACAATAATCCCACCAGCAGGTCCTGCTGGCTGGAACAAACAGTAAAAATCTCTATTTGCTGACAGCAGCACCCCTCAATAAACCAACCATGCAGCCCTGCCCATGGCTGGAGCTCCTTAATCCCCTACATTTTGTGAATCTGACTCAATAGAAACTCAAATGTACTCCCCAGAGTACCACACATTATACAAAATTCCCTCTGGGGATATCGTTTTCCAGAAGCTTTGAGTACTTCAAATCTTTCTGATTAATAAGTGATAAGTTGTGGTTTATTCATCTGCTTCAGCCAAGTAACACCTGGTGCAGAGCAGGCCCAGGCTTCTCTCCAGTTTCAGGACTGGGAGAAGGGCAGCAAGGAGTCTGGAATGCTCCCAGGGAATTAAGCGTCCTAAGAACCTGAGCCCTCCCAAGCCCATAATCCCTGGGCAGCAGAGCCCTCCTAAGTGTGCTCAGCAGAACTGGGCATTATCCTCTGAGCAAAAGAGATTTCTCTGTTTAAATGCAGCACTAAGAGTAAGTGCTTTGGGTGCTGCTGTCACCCACCCCTGCCCCAGCTTCCCTGTGCCAGCTCCTGACCTCATTTGCATCCCCACCCAAAAATCAGAAGTAGGCTATCAGCCACTGAAGTGTGCAAGGCTTGACTTTCATCTGCATTTGACCTCCATCTGTATTATTTTCACAGTGAAAGAAGTACACATCTGCACTGTGCTCTGTAGACACATGAGGAGCTGGAGCATATTTTCTATTAACAAGCTGCGTATTTTAAAGTAAGCTGAAGAGATTCTTGATCTGTCTGGTACAGTACCATTGCTCTTAGCTCCAGCTGAGCCCTTTTGAACTCCTCACTGCACACCACAGCTGTTTGTGCATTTACACCACTCTACACCAAAGGCAGTGCTGGCATGAAGGCAAAGCTCTTGTAGCGTTTGTTCCACAGATGTGATCTTGGGCAGCTGTGCAGATGCACACACTGGCCTCTCAAGCTTGCTCACACTCACAAGTGGAAAATGCAATCTGCCCTTTCTCCCTTTGTCTCATTTAACCCAAACCCCAGCAAATAAAATCTGTACTTTACTCGATTCTAAAACTGGAGAGGAGTTTCCTTGGAGTGACACTCCAGAGTAGCAGTGTCTTCTCAGCAACTCTTCTCAGCATCATTTCTGCAGTCACAGCAGCACAGCTCCAGGGAAGAGGAGCTTTCCTTGCCTTCCTCCCTGACCTAAGGATGTGACCTGAAGCTTTAACTTCATTTAAAAACCACTTCAACTAATGTCTTCCCTAACTCAGTTTATGACCTTCAAATAGCAGCAAAATCATCTTTCAGGTTGCTCAGTGAGGCACGTGCATTTGCCAGCCAGGAACACACTTTCCACAGTGGATTTCATTTCCCATTGTGGAGTTTTACCCAAATCTTACCATGGTGGTAGCAGGACTGAGCAAGCATGGGCTGAAGACCTGTGAACTTTCCAGCTTTTAACTGCACAATGTGGCCAGGAGATGATAAAAAAGAGAAATCTTACAGGGAATAGAGCTACCATGGAGGGAGGAGTGTGTTCTCTGTGGGTTTCTCTGCCACATCTGTCTGTGCTAAGCCTTTAATGAGAAGTCCAGGTGTACAGCTGTGGCAGGCACAGAAATATGAGTGACAGACACAGCATGACAGAAGGAATGGGAAGTGGATGTGAGATCTTGTCACGAGCAAAAGAAACAGCTCTGAGAAGAACATTGCTCCCCAGCCCTAAGCACAAAAATCTGCACACAAATATTTTCAGGAACACACTTCTCGAGCCAGCAAGCAGCGGTGCAGAAATCCCACTGCAAGCCATGAGGAGGTACAATGGACAGCCACGTCATTCATTCCAAACAAACCCCAAAAAAAGCCCCAAAGAGACACACTCATGCACGGGGCGTGGGGAGCATCATCCTGACAAAGCCCCTGTGGTGCCAAGGACAGTTTGTTTAGTGCAGGGCCAGCTCAGATGCTCTTTTTGCACTGCAGAGCCCACAGGGGCTGTGCATTGTCACCGTGGTGCCACACGTGCCACCAAACCAGCCAAGGCATTTCCTCACTCCTCCTGCCTGCCCTGCAGAGCTCAGACCTCCTGCCACGACCATCAGATTTGCCATTTGAAGCCAGGCTTGCACCACACAGAATTACCCCAAGTTTGATGGAAGCACAAGCAGATTGTTCAGCTCCTAAAGAAGGGATGATCTCAGCAAAGATAAGGCTTGCCTTAGAGAAGGTTCCTTAGAAAAACCCTAAGCTCCAGATGAGCTCTAATCCTCCAACCCTCTTACAGCACTCCCTGTGACAATACCAAAAATGACAGGCTGTCCTTTCAGAAAAAGTTATCCTCCCTCAGCATGCACCAGCAACTTTCCAGGGATAATGAACTGCAGGAAGAAGTCTTTTGAGAAAAATCAGGAAAGCTGGATTGAGGCCATTTTGGATGTCTAAGTGTTAGCAGTTATTCCAGGAGCAGTCTCTGTGGGCAGCAGTCAATTATTTTGGCTGCTAGAAGTTGAGATTGTGCTACTGTGCCCAGCTTTTATGTTTCATGGAATTTACCAGGAGGAATTAAGTGGACTTAACACCTTGCAGAGTTCATTCCATCTGGTGTTGGAGGAGGCCTTGAGTTTGAAATGCATGAACTTGCTGCTGCTTTATGAGTTAAAAAGACCTACAGCAGTTACAAAGACCTGCTCCAGCATGGCAAAATGAACCCTGGAAGAGCTCCCTTCCCTTGGCTCCCCCATGAACAGAAGAACCTCTTGTTCTGCTGAAGAAGTGGAAGAAATGCTTGATCAGAAATCACCTTCAAAACCACGCAATGCCCATAAGGAATTCTGGGACCACACCAGTCCCAGAGTGACAGCCAAGATGAGCAAGCAAATAAAACAGAACCCCATGGACAATTTTTGTTATGTAGGATGTAATCAGCTGAGCCATCAGCCCAACAGACACCCACAGAAAACAATTCCACAGGTTACCAAGGTTTCAGTGTGGAACTAAAGGGATTTCACTTTTCCAGGCAAACTGGAACACACGCATTGGGTGGAGATTCCAGGATGTTTCCTATAAATCCCTCAGTCCCAGCACACACCAGGCTCTGCACAGTTCCAGGGTGGAGCCCCTCCTATGATTACTTTTAAGTACTCCTGGACAAAATTTTGGAAAATATTCCCAAGGGCATGACAGGATACAAAAAGCTTCGAATCACTTTCTGGAACATCTCACACAGCCCAAGGACAGTTGCAATGAAACCACACTGAGCAAAACAAATTCTACTCAGCTTTTTCTAGTGTTTGATATGAAACAAGGGCAAATTTCAAACAAACAGCCCAGGTCAGGGCATAAAATCCACCTTTGGATGTGCCTTGCCCTCACTCCCAGGTTGTGCCTCACTCTCCATTTCATTATGTCAAAAAGGTGAAAATGGAAAAGAAGCAAAATTATGGAGAGGGCTTAAAAATATCTTTTTGTCCCACGAAGAATTCATTTATGGGACAATGAGGGCTGGAACACGTGGCCAAGAGAAGCATTTCTTGAGCCATCTTTGCTGCTGAAGTCAATGCACAACATCAGCTTCCACCTCTACCCAGTCCCCCATTCAAGGATAAAAAAATAATCAGAGCTGAGGTGGGACAACTTCTCATCACATCAAGTCTATGAGAAGAGGCTCAAAATGAACCAAGGACCAAACCACCATGTCCAGATACCAAAGGAACTAAATTTTAGCTGAATATTGGATGAAAAGAGAGCTGCTGTACAAGTTTTATCACAGCATAAAGCACAGAATTATCTGTTACAACTGACTCGCCAGTAAATGCAGCTGCATAAATCAACTTCCCAAAGCCCTGGTCACTGGAACCAATTAGATATGAAAGGGAATAAAGCTCACCTGGTGCTCTTTTCCAAAATTTTCATCTGCTGTGATAAATAGCAGCACCTTGGGGCAACATCCACTCCTGCCAAGGCAGTGGGACATGAGTGGGAGATGCTGTCAGCAGTTTATTGCTGCCAGGATGAGCTGGAACAGGATGCTGCCCTGCACTTAACCAGCAAAAAGATTAAGGAGGAATGCAGCCCTAATCAACATCAGCAGGTGCATTATTTACAAATATATTAAAGCTGAAAATAGGAAGTGAGGATTGAGACAATTGACTACAGTGAGAGAAGATGGCTGCTAGGACTGAAAAAAGCAAAAATGATCAGGTGGGTGGATTTTGAGAGAAGGTCACTGGGAGATGAGACAGGTCCCTGGAAAAGGAATGGAAAAAGCAAGCTGTGACCAGTGAGGGAGAACTCAGCTGGCAGCAAAAGGCACCTGTGTGACAGAGTTCTGAGGGCTTCCAAAATGTCAGATGTCAGGGTGCAGTACAGGAAAGGACCAAGAGGCTCATCCCAACAGATGGAAGGAATGTGGAAAAAAGAGTGTGAAAAACTTCACCTATTCTCATTATGAGAGTAACCTTGAGTGCCAGGGTAGAACTCTGGGTCTGGAGAACAAAAGGGTGATTCCAAGCCCCAGATAATTATAAGCACACCATGAGGCTTTTGTTCACCTGAAATGTCTGTCTCTGGGATATTGGTACTGTGCAATATCATTCTCTACCCTCCTGAACCACATTCAGGCTACACTATATAAGTACATTTTTAAATCAGAAGTAATCAAGTACGCAGAGCATGATGTGAAGTATTGCCAGTAATTCACAGGTTTTTGCCATCAAACCACTGAGATGAACCTCTTTGATGACTTTTCCTTGATCCTACTTGTTTATTGGAAACTACAGTGATAAATTAGCCCCATTATAGCAACAAGCACTGGTTTGGTTACCCTCAGTCTCCAAGCAGAAAGTCAATTTATAAGTCAGACATGCCCTGGCTGTGTGTGCACTGCTCTTGTGTGTCACAGCAGAATTGCTCCCAAATTCTGGGTTTCATGCAGGTTCCTTGCACACAGCTCTGCAAACACCCAAGCTAAGGGCAGAGTTCACCACGAGGCTGGTTATAACCACGGTGTTGTAAATTGCTTTTCTGCAACAGAAGCGAAGGTCACCCCTAGAAATATGGGGTCAAGAGCAGCGTGCAAACCTACTCTGGCATGCTCAAAAAATTGATTCCTTTGTCTTCACTCTGCTCAGGTTTTATTTTCCTAGATGATGCTCTGCTGAGGACACAGCCACACAAACCCAGCTTGGTTTCAGTGCCTCTTCTTCAGCGCTGTTTCCAGGTGCCATTTTGGCAGAACAAAGCCAGAGCCCAAATGCCAGCATCTCCTGTCTGTACGTCAACAGCAAAATGTATTTTCATGAATGAGGTACCTCCTTACCTGGAGCAAGACCCATTTAAATCAGGTGTAACAACTACACCTTTCTTAACTTCACTGACAAAAAGCAGGAAGAGTGTAAGAGAAGGAAGAGTGCAAAAAGAGAATAAAGAACTGCATTTTCTCATGGAGTTATTTCTGAAGATTTGCATAAAACCTGGTACAAGCAGGACTGAGAGCTGCCATTAGAGAAAGGCTGTGGCTGTATTAAGAAACCAGAATAAAACATGGCAGAATCTCCAAAATTAAAGGAAGCCACACCTCCATCCAACAAATGTAATTGGGCTGAGAATAACTCCACTGGGAAGCATCACTGCTCTGAAAGGCAGCAGTTTCTTCCCAGGAAAACTCCTCTATGGAAACCAAGATTTATTCCACATACTTATCCCCACAAAGTATTTTGGGGAGATGAGTATCCTGCTTGACAGACAGGATTCTAGGAATTCTAGGAAGAAATTCGAGGCAGAGCTGCTTTAGTCAAGGTCACACACAATGCCTCGCTGCCGAGGCTGCCCCTGCAGCTCATGCCTCACTCACATCCATTGTCTGCCACTAAAGGCAAAAGCCTCGTGGATTTTCGGCAGTCACCAAACTGGCCAGGATGCCTGCTTTGAGAAAAACGCCAAAGGAAAGGGAAGAGCACCTCCCCTGCTGCAACAGGATCCGAACAAAGAATGAATTGCTCGGGGAAGAGCAAAGCAGCGTGGCTATGGGTGCCCTCTATCCATCCCACGGGCAAGGATGCAGGACTGGCCATCCCAGCAGCTCCATCCCAGGGCTTGTCCTGGCACTCCCAGGGCAGCCAAGGGGACACCCCAGGCTCAGGCACGGCTGGCAGCTGGGCAAACCTTCCCCCAAGGCACCCCTTCCGAGCAGGATTGATTTTTGACTCACCCCTCACAGTGACACAGAGGAGAGGAGCAGGTACAGCCACACCCCCTCTGGTGTTATTCCCTGCCCTGAGCATCCCCTGCACCCCTAGACCCACCAGGGGATGCTCCCCACCCTGCCCCAGACCCACCACAGCGCCCACCCAGGCTCAGCCCCTGCGGAAACGCTCCCCAAATCCACAGGAGGCGCCTCCCTTTCTCACACACACATGAACTCGCCATGCCCTCTGCGCACACAGCGCTCTGCGACACCGCCAGCCCCCCTGACAGACAGCCCAGCACACCTCCACCCCTCCTGAGCAGCACAGAAACCCCCACACCGCCCCGGCATGAACCCTCCTCACCCCTTCCTGCACACAGACACACGCATGAACCCCAAATTTCACCAAGCGCAACCTGGCCAAAGCGCCCTTCTCTATTCACAAAGCTTGCTCATTAAACCCCTCTCTAGTGAGGCTGGGAACTCCCAACACAGCCCTGCACACGCTCCCCAAACACTGAAACCCCCCAATACAACACTCTGCCCTCCAAGCATCCATCCACCCTACCTGCACCCCGAACCCCGAGTGCCTGACCACACCCTCCGCACACACACGGCGTGCACCGTACCCCAAAAAACCCCGATCACACCAAAACCCATCCACAGAGCGCACAAACCCTTCCCTTCCCTTCCCTTCCCTTCCCTTCCCTTCCCTTCCCTTCCCTTCCC
>JANRMJ010000026.1:5779753-5791791 GCA_025584955.1 Alethe diademata
TTCCCTTCCCTTCCCTTCCCTTCCCTTCCCTTCCCTTCCCTTCCCTTCCCCATCACACCTTCCCTACGGGAATGCCTCGGCCCCCCTTCCTTGGCCATTCATCCCCACCCGCCCCCCTGGGAAACCACGGCACCCACCCGGGGTCAGCCCAGCCCGTGGGGACACACGGACACAGCCAGAGCTGGACACATGGACACAGCCAGAGCTGGACACATGGACACAACCCCCGAGGTACGGACACACGGACACAAGCCAGAGCTGGACACACGGACACAGCCCCCGAGGTACGGACACACGGACACAACCAGAGCTGGACACACGGACACAGCCCCCGAGGTACGGACACACGGACACAGCCAGAGCAGGACACACGGACACAACCAGGAGCAGGACACACAGACACAGCCAGGAGCAGGACACACAGACACACGGACAGACAGACACACCCGGGAGCAGGACACACAGACACACCCAGGAGCAGGACACACGGATACACGGACACACAGACACACCCAGGAGCAGGACACACGGACAGACAGACACAGCCTGGAGCAGGACACACAGACACACCCAGGAGCAGGACACACGGACACATGGACACACAGACACACCCAGGAGCAGGACACACGGACAGACAGACACACCCGGGAGCAGGACACACAGACACAGCCTGGAGCAGGACACACGAACACACCCAGGAGCAGGACACATGGACAGACAGACACAGCCTGGAGCAGGACACACAGACACACTCAGGAGCAGGACACACGGACAGACAGACACACCCACGCCAGGGGTGTCACCGGCCCCGCCGCCCGTCCCGGCAGGGCACAGCGGCGCTCAGCATCCCCCAGAGCCGGGACCAACGCGACCTTTGCGGGCATCCCCGAGCGGCGCAGCCCCCCCTGCCCTCGTTACCTTCCTCCAGCTCGTCCATGCTGCCGATCTTCCTGGAGCCATCGATGGTGTAGATGTACCGCACGCCCTGGGGAAGGTTGATGTTGTCGGACAGGGAGCGGGTCAGGTCCGCCAGGAGGGCATCGAAACTTCGGAAGCGGTCGGAGGACACGGCGTATACAATCCCCTTGAAGTAGCGGTCCCCGTTGCGATAGAAACGAACCTTCTTGGCTTTCTTCTCGTTACTGAGCGCCTGTAAGGTCCGGGTTCTGTAGAAGCTACAGTGGGCACTGTGAGTGGGGCTGGGCAGGCCGTTCATCCGTGTGCCTCGCATGTTTCTGGACGCCTTGTCTCTTTCGTCAAAGTGTCCAAAATCAAGTTCCATAGTTTGGTGAGCCCTAAAGATCTGAAGCTGGGCAGGAAGGAGATGGGGAGAGAAGGAGGGCAAAGGGACGGGTTAGAGCCCAGCAGAGCCACGATGCGGAGAGCAGAGTGACACTAAGGCTGTGTCTGGAGCAGGACAGATGCATTTGGGAAGCGCCCCCTCCCCTGACCCAGATTTGTATCGATTCTGGGCACTGAGAGTAGGAGGGGTCCTCGCATTTTGAAAGCGATCCAACTGCTGGGGGCTGGGAACACGTTTCTAGAGAGCTGCCTGTTCCTGCACCTGGGAGTTTTCAAAGTGCAGCAAATTGGGACCTGGGGCCAAAGGGATACATGGCAATCACAGCTCAACCCCCCAAAAAACTCATCCAAACACCAGTTGGCGATGAATTAAACCTCTGAGCCCTGTGAGGTTTCCTTTGGCAACAGAAAACAAGGAGATCCCAGTAAGTCAGCCCTTCAATCTGTCGGATCACGGAAGGACCCCGAGCATCTGAATGTTTAACATTAGAATAAACTGGCATTTATGAAAGAATGGTCGCAGGGGAATAAGCAGTTTCTTTGTGACAGCCTGTTCAATAAGGGTTAGCAATGAGATCCAGCCCACCCTTCCCCCTATCCGCAGCCCCCTCCTAGCCCATCAATCAATTCCCAGGACCAGCCTACATCTCTGAGAAGAAATGTCTGCAAAGAAAAAAATCTGTCATTGAAACGCAGCTTCGGCAAGCTCTTTTCAGCCCGAGCCTCCTTTGAATTGCATTTTCGCTCCCGTTTAATGAGGAGGAGAAAAATAAAGGGGCTCTTTCCATCCCCCCCCGCTCCCAGCCCTAAGTGATTTAATAGCTGGAAGTGCCCGTGCCCCAGGGACTCGCCGCCCCTGCTCCTCACCTTTCATTGTTCTGAGCACGGGGGCTCCCAGCACAGAAAAGCCGAGGCTGGAGCTGACACCCAGCGAGCAGGAATTCTGCACTGTCTCTAGTTCATGCTCGAGAACAACCTTTCTCCTGCACCAAACCCCAACACAAAAGGAGAAGGAACCCCCCCAACCCTGCGATAGAGACCCCGGCACCGCCAGGCACATGCAGCTCACGGATGGTGCTCTCATGTTATAACACAGGGCTGAAAGGGGATTTACAGCACTTGGCAGCCAGGTATAAATCCAGGAAAAGCTGTTGCTATCTCATCCCCGCCCTTTACATTCGCCAGGATGAAGCTCCTTCCCGGTATTTTACAATGTCAGCGTGACCCATGCAAGAAAAAAAATCATTGTTCCCAGTCTGCAGTGACAATGCAGGCGATCCACACAGAATCCCCAAGTTGGGGACATTCCCCCCACGATGCCAGCCGGGGTAGATTCAGTCTGGTGTCATGCACTGAACAATGAAACATCCTAGCAACTTTGGGAATGAATCAGAGGATGCAGGGGTTTTGATTTTAAAATGAACTGCAGATGCTGTAAGGCACCAAAAAAAAAAAAAAAAAAAAAAAAAAAAAAAAAAGATTTCTCCTTTCTATTACTTTTCTGCATGCAAGTCACTCAGGAAAGCTCTACTCACCGGTTTTCAGCACGCAGGGTGGAGATGCTCAGAGAAAGAAAACCAGGCTCACTCTGCCTTTGTTGTCTGAGCTCCAAGCAAGAAATTCCTGCCAGGGTGGATGAGACGCCTCCTAGGTCCTAGTGCCTTGTTCCATCCCTTCACGGTAACTTTGCCTCGGTGATTCTCACTCTCACCATCAGTCGTCTGCTCACAGTCTGTGTTGGAGGGGAAAACGGGGTGTTAATTCCAGCTCTGGATAGGTCAGCAGATGGGTAAGCAAAAGGTTTAGAGAGGCAAGTTTGGGGGTGATGTTTGGAAGGATGCAAATTTCCCCTTGAATCCAGTTGTACCAAGAAATCATCTGGCCCAACTAAAGAAAAAAAAAAAAAAAAGAAAAAGAAAAAGAAAAAAAAAAAAAAGGATAATTGCCCCAATCCTCCTACAGGATTAACAGTACAGAGGGGTCACAGTCACAATCCCACAGTGCTGGCACAAGACTCCTGTGCATTAGGAAGGCAACTGAGAAAATCTTTGACCAGTGGAATGGGCACAGTCCCGCTCCTGTGCTGGTTTTACACAGCATCTGTGGTTTACACTGGCAAGCAGAAAGGGAGAATTCACTTGGTGGTTCTGCATGAGGTGCCCCTGAATACTTTTCCTCTGTTAGCATTGGACACAAGCCAAAGCCAGAGTGCTGAATCCCAGTTCATTCAAATCCCCAGGGGCTTCAGGATGGAGTCATCCAACACAACTTAAACCCAGCAGATCCAGCGTGGCTCATATCCCACAGAAAGAGGAGTTTATTCCTGATTCCACTACAGGAGGACCCAGCTGTTAAAAAATTGTGATGGGCTCTTTCACTTTGACAGCAAAATCTTTCACCTGCTTTCTGGGTGGAGATTTCTATGCTGCAGGCCCACTAACCCTGCTCCTAACCCCACTGGTGCTGGCCTCATCTTTACTTTAGAAAAGAATGGGATTTGGAAATGGGAGAGTTTTCCCATCTGTAGAAGGAAATCTTTCCTAACAACACTGCGTCTGTTTCGAGTGAAAACATCAGATGTTGTCATTTTGGCACATCGAAGCAGTATCACATTTACACAGAAGAAGTTAGTATTTATTCCAGCTTTGTCTGCCCTGTGCATGACAGTCCAGGCAACACTGACACAAACCCACTGAGAGTTTGTCTCTGCTTGCCAGCAACTTTCACACATGACATTTGTAAAAAGTTTCTTATTCCCTGAAACCACCCTTTTATTCAAAGGCTCCCATGCATCCTCTGCTGGAGCTTTTGGCTGCTCCCTGTGTGCATGGTCAGACCACTGACAGAAGAGACAGATCTGCTGTCCTCCCTCAGGAATTAGCCCTTGAGAGGACCATGGGCAAGAACAGGGTGTATTTCCTCTCCAGGGTGCATTTCAGTAGGTCTCTGGATGCAGTTTCAAGAGGTATGTGGGACTTCAAACCTTGTCCTTCCCATTAGATCCTATTCTGAATTAGATCATTCCTGGCTGTTCATCACCATGAGCTTAATCTGTCCAGAATTAACAATTCTTTCCTTTAACACAACGCTGCTGTAAATATAAATCTGCCCATGCTTCAAAAGTTTGCCAAAAATATAAATCATTCAGCATGAGCCAAGTACAGCAGCAGCAAGAATAGAGAAAAGGAGAGTCTTCATTCAGCCTTCAGTGGCACACACAGTTTGACAGAGAAGAGGAAGATTTTGGGGATGATGGTACTATACCAAAGTAATCAGGCAGAATGATGTAGACCTAGGTGGATCAACACAATGTGTTAATCTCCCAAATTTGACTTGTGTGGGAAGTTCTGAGGACAGCAAAAGGTGTCAGGCATCATTATCAGATGGCTCTGCTTTCTCCTCTGATCCCAAACCTGCTGTGAGATGAGCTTGTCTGCATGGACACCTCTGCTCAGGACAGGGACAGAAGCTTTTTGAAGCATGGACACTTCCTTTGAAAAGCATTTTAAAATAATTACTCCAACAGAACTAGAATTTGTCCCTGACTGAAGGATAAGGGATACAAATCATGGTAATTTTCATCTTGTGTAAAACCTCAAGTTCTTCCCAAATGGTGCCCAAAACACCCCCAGTGTGTCCTCCTTTAATCCTGCCACAAGTCCAGGAGGATCCAGAGCACCACCAGAGGTGCAGAGCCCTGGAGCCAGACTGATTTCACATGTCCTCAGTGAATTCACACCATATTTCCTTCTCCCCAAGTGAGAACAGAATCACTTCAAACCACAGACATGGGCACAGAAATAAGCAGCAGTTCCTTGAGGACAGCCAAGGCCTGCTCCTGACTTCATTTCTTGTTCAGAGCCTCTTCCCTGGCCTTAAAGAGTTAATGCCAGTCAAAACATATTTACATCAGAACAGACTCACTCTCTGAGACAGCAGAATCTAAACAATTTTTGGCAGCATGGATGGTTGAGAATTGGAAAGAAAATTCTACTTCCCGTCAATAATTTCATCTAGCTGCAAAGGAAAGATAAATTTAGCTCTTCAGATTAAATTATCTACTTCAAATCAGGTGAATCATCTTTCCTCCAGGAAGGTAATATTTAGACTTTTGCCTGTGTAACTAAATCTGTATAAATACATGTTTGTTGACATTGCTGAGCAACTGTGACACTTTGGAAAGGGACAGACTGCAGGTGCCAGGGGTTGTGTGAATGCTTTGTGCTAACTTCTTCACATTCACCCAGAAAATCCAGTTTCTAGCATCACTAGGAGCTGCAGTCTCAAACACTCCATGTCAATGCCCTGTTGCTTTGCTATGCAACTTCCTGACTTCTATAAAAATTGCCTCTAATGGCACAGCACACTCTCTGGACAGGATATAAATTAGGGTGATAAGCAGCCAAGGTCTGGCTGTACCACAGAACCATGGAAAAATCAAGTGATCACTGGGTTTGAAGGAAGTTTTGGATCAACATCTTCAAGTCAGTCTATTTAGAAGCACGTGTTTGGTTACATTTCTTAATTTAATCTCTGTTGTTCTCAACTGTTTGGAAATTGTCGTCCCTGATCATCACTGTCAAAGTTCTGCTTGATGTAACTTAAACTCTCTGAAATGACAAATTATTGTTTCAGGGGTCTGACAAGGGTGTCAAGGCACTCACAGCTGAAATCCCATAAAGTCAATGGCTCAATCTCAACCGTATAGAGCAAACTCCTTTAAATCAGAGCCTTCAGAAGAGCTCAGAGCTCATCAAAGTTATCCTGTATCAGGCTATAAAGTTAAGTTCCTCCTACATAATACTACAAGCTAATAATGGGGACTTGGCAGACTTTCACCACACAACATTTGTTTCCTTTGGAGATTTATTTTATAGGGACCACACACATGTGAAAGTCTTTCAAATACCAATGCTGGAGAGCCAAAGTCAGCCCAGCCACTGGGGAGAGAAGGGTGGAGGATCCAGAGCAGCTCCCTGCCTGCAAGCCTTGGAAACATCTGCAGGGGATGCTCAGAGCTTGAGGGTGAAGGGCTGAACTTTTCACAGTCTGAACCACTGGAACCTCCAGGGACAGGTTCTCTCTTCACCTTCAGGTATTTCTGAAATCTGTTTCTTTGCATCCTCTGAGGGACCATCAGGAAGCAGGCTGAAAGTGGAAAGGCAATTTTCCATGCTGAGTGTCTGGAAACTGTGCAGGAACTCAAGATGTTCCAAACACATCCAGATACAACAAAGCACTAAACCCCACAACAGTCATCCAAAAGAAAAATACCTTCTGCACTAGATCTCCTCTGGCTCAATTCCCTCTCTTCTACAACAAACCACCACAATTAATAAATCTGAATAAAGCTGAAAACAAATTTCCTGACTGCAGGAAGGGAAGCACCCCACCCCAGCACACCCCCTGTGTATTTTGGGTGAACTCTGCCAGAGCCAGCGAGTTGCACGAGCCAGGTTCTGGTGGCAGCTCAGTGGCAGCATTTTCCCTTAAAATCAAAGTGCAAAGCTTGCAGAAATCCATGGCTGTGCCTGCCTCAGGCTCTGCCTCTACCCAGGGGATGCGCAGAACCCTTCTGAGGTTAAGTTATGGAAGATACATGGTCTGTGAGCCCCAGCCAGGGTCATGACAAATGGAACAACAAAACATCCAAATTCTCCTCTTTCCGAGGCTGTCCATGGGCTGCATCATAATGGTTAGGAGACTTGTGAACAAGAATTTAATAATTTCTTGATATTTTCATTTTATATAGTAATTGTAACAGAATACCTGATTGCCAGCCTCTCTCACAATGCCTGCTGAGTGTAACATTGGCTTGAAGGACTTTCCTGATGGAATTCTAAGCGATAGAAAGGAAAATCCCATCAAAGTCATCACGGGGGATCATGTCACATTCAAGTTGGAAGTGCAAGATGTTTCCTTTCGAACACACATCCTTTCTGTCACTCTGAAGGCAGTGACAGTGAAGTCAGGTGACACTGGGGAAGCATTTGTAAAAGATACCCAGCAGCTCATCTGAAAAGCTCAGAAATCCCAACAACAGACCATTTCAGAAGTTGTTTTCAATGAGGCTTCCGCTCAGTAAATGTCATCCCAGACCAACAGAGGCTGCAGGATTAGCTGTACCAGTGGGTAGTAGAGTAGGAATTAAGGGGTAGTAGAGCAGGTAAATAAACCTTTTGTGCCTGTTTTACCCTTTTCAGGAGGTGGTTCCAATCGATTTTATCCTAAAATACAGGCAGCACTAATGAATGGTGATTTTTTTCATGGCAGCAAATATTCCCCAGCTATTTTGCTATTGTTCCTCAGGCACACATACCATGTACCTACAATAAACTATTGATAATCGGTGCTTTGCATCTGTGCTGGCATTTAGAGGTAGATATAGCAATGAGAAAACTCATTTAGCTACATCAAAAGAAAAGCTTATCTGCACGAAGTCTCATGCAAATCAGGAGCACACTGAAAGACCATTGTTTAAACATCAATGAACTGGGGTGTCTTGTCTGCAGAGCTGCAGTCCCTCACTCCAGAGAGACACAGAATCTCAGTCTGACAGGATGGAGAAACAATTAAACACTGTGAGCACACGGTCAGCACTGGCATCTTCAGCCCCTTTCCCCAGCAAGGAGAGCCAGCACTGCAAAGTCTGCCTCAAACTCAACCAAATCTGGTTTTCTTCTCCCACAATCCCTGCCAGGCTTTGGAAAGCTGGGTCTGGCACACAGCAGACAGCAATACTCTGTTGGTTTTTAGTACAAGGCACCCCTGAGCACAGGAAGGAAGCAGGTTCCAAACACATCCTGACATGCAAAGCCCTGGCCCAAGCAGCTACTGAGGCACCAGAGAATTTTAAAATACCTCCTGAAGACCTGTGTAGGTAGAACCCTGTGTATTTTTAATCTTTAAAAAGCAAAGGTTGTGGTATGCAAACGTTGTGGGACACTCTGCCTTCTAAAAAGCTTTATTTCAAGCACTGAAACTCAGAGCTGAACTCCTGCAGCTCTTCCCCTGCTCCCTCCTCACACACCACTGAGTGTGAGAGATGGCTTCAGGCAGAAGTTCTCACTGTCTACTGATGCTTTAAGTTTTAGCTTTTATATTTTCCAGATTCTGTACTGCATTAGTGTGACTCTGAGCTTCATATAAAGTGTTACAAGTTCTCCTCCCAGCTCAGTCACACAGAACAATCTTTTTCCAGCCCCAGAACCAAGGACACTGCTGCAGCTCCAGCCCCAAAAAGTGCAAAGAGCAGCAAATTGAGGAGAGAATCTGGGAGGATGGGACTGCAGAACCTGGAGCTGGAATTGGACAATTAACCCCAGTATGTAAATGGACCAAAACTTATAAAAGTGTGAAAACTTGTGACTCATCTTTGGTGGAGCCACAGCCAGGTTCTCGTACTGCCCAAGGTGAATCTTTTGAAGGCTTTTCAATAAATCCCTGCTTTATTCCTTTAACTCTGTCCAGCCTCTGTTCCAGGCAGCCTCTCTGAGCATCACTACAGTGAGACCATCAGAGATAAGCACTGAGCATCATTAATGTCCCTGAACAGACCACTGGAGAGAAGCATCATCCACCAGGGAGACAATGACTTTGGTACTCACCTTTTTAGGAAAAAAGGTATTACCCTTTTACCTGGTGAGATCTGCAGCTTGCTGGAAACTAAGTCCTTTTTAACATTGCAGGGCAGTAGGAGATGATTGTAGGAACACCAGGAACTCCACAGAGATGATTCTGATGATATTTTATCTTCAAGTTATGCCGGTTTTGTTCATTAGGAAACCCTCCTAGGGAGGCACACACTACTCAGATCATTTGGTGAAAATCCCAGCCTAGAAAACTTTGTGAACCGCAGAATAACTGAACAGGGGACTGAGAACCATATCAGAACATCAGGATATCAAAGTTTGGATGAAGAGCCAGGCCAAGAAGAAAGTCCTGGTCTCATCTGAAGGTGCTGTCAACTACATTTCTGATTCCATGAGCTCTCCTAAGGGTTACCCAACATCAGCTGTGTAAGCACTCACATTGAGCAAGGATAGCAGGTGCTCAGGCACGAAAAAAAAAAACAAAAAAAACCCAAGTTTCCAGTTAAAATCCATTCTGCGCAGTCAGCAGTCACCACTGAGCCAAAGAGCAGCTTCTTGCAAGTCACACGGAAATCTGGTTGTTTCCTGGGTCTCAAACTCAAGGAAAACAAGCCCTAGAACCACTGACTGTGCAGTGTGTAAATGGGACCCAAATTCACTCAATAGAAGTTTGAGCCCTGTCTCTACATGAGATGCACAGGGCAAGCAGCTCAAGCCAGAAAATCAAATGATGAAATGCTGTGGTAATGAAAAAAAAAAAAAGAAAAAGATGAGTTTTAATCCTGGTTAGCTGCAAGAAAATTGTATCAGCAGCAGCCTGACTGTTCCAAGGGCCCTGTGGGCTGTAACCACAATCATGTCTTTTCATTAATGCAAGGGCAGGGCTCTCCTGCAGCAACAGCCTCCGTTCCCAGAGCTGTGTGTACATGAAATCCCAGCAGAATGTGCCCATCCCACTCTTGTACCATGGGATAATGGGATATTATCATGTAATTGCTACAGCCATCACTTTTGCCACCTCCTGCTTCCCTCTAACTTGCAGAGGAAGGCAGCTCAGCAGACTGCAGCCCCACAGCAGGAGCAGTGAGCCACAAACACTGACAGACCATTGTTCTGTCCTTTGTACCCATCAAGTGCTTTGCTGCTCAGAGCCCAAGCTTTATCCTGTTTCCAATCAGAAACCCAAACTGCCTGTTGGATTAGGTGACTTTGCACTCTCTAGGCAACCCAACAAATATTTTGAGTCTGCTCCTTACGTCTGTGGCCTCTGGAAGCCCAGGGAGCTCTCTGCCCCATCCCAGTCCAACTCCAGGCCCACCCAGCACGACCACCCCTGCACACCCATCCCCTGGCCATGGCCATACCTTCTGTCACTGTGGTCACCCTGCAGCCTCAGCCCTGCTGACCAGCCCAAATCCCCAGTTTGTGGCCAGAACCCTGGCAGGGAGTTATGAAAGGCAGGGCTTGTCTCACTTTTAGCCCACACAGGCCTGGGCTGCTCAAGTCAGAGATGCTCTCGTTTTTTTCTTCATGGCATTTTTCCCTCATTTCACTGTTGGACATCATTCCAGGCCTCCTTTCTTGCTTCTTCCATGGAGAAAGGACCTGCAGGGAGGTCTCACTGTGCTAGTTTTGTTTCAAACCCCAGCTAAAGAGAACACTTGGGTGGTTTAGACTTTACCCAACCACTCTGCAGCAGAGACACCTCTCTGGTATTCCCCAAAATATTCATTTCAATCAGCCTTTAACTCGTTCCACTCACAGATAGAGTGACACCAGTGCACGCTGGGTTCCTCTGAGTTGGGAAGGAAGGACAGGGAATATTTGTGAGGCACCAATATTTGTGAGTTCAGTGCCCAAAGGGGGTTTGCCCTGTGCTCTCAGAGCTGCTTGGACCCTGCAGTGTCACCCCCTGCCAGGTGACAGCGATGCCACCCTGTGGTGACACCGAGCAGCAGGACAGGGGACATCCAACCCCTGCCACCCCAGCAAGGACTCGGGGATGACCCAGGGATGGCAGCAGCAGCTCTGGGATATTTAAAAACGTGGGAAATAAAACCAAACTGCACAACAGCAGCAGTCAGAAAGGAGGAGTGAGAATGTGTGAGTGAAGCTGAGCCCAGGAAAAAGGAGGGAGGGCAAATATTTCATTATTTGCCTTTATTTCTCGCTGCCCTACTCTGATTTGATTTGTAATAAATTAATTTTCCCAAGACAAATCTGTTTTGCCCATGACAGTAATTGCTGAGTGATCTCTCTGGCCTTATCTCAACCCACCAGCCTTCATCACACCTTTCTCACCCTGTTCAGCTTCTCCCAAATCATTTTGAATGGTTGCTCAGGCCTGGCAGGATCAGAAGCAGAATAGCCCTTGCTTAGGCTATCCCAATTTATAATTTGAGCTATTTCAGAGGAAAAAACCCCAAAAAAAAACTCAATAGATGGAGTTTTAGCTGAGTCAATACTGCATTGAAACAGCTGTAATTCACCTTATGGGAATGGGGTCAGCCCAAGTGAAGACACTTGAATAAAACGAGTTAGAGGCACTTCACCTTTATTCCCGGTTTTGCTGGGTCCCCTTGGCTGCCCCGGCTGGCAGCAGTTTAAAGGCAGTGCCAGCAGATGGCAATCCAAGAAGGGTTTGTGCTCCCAGCAGCTGTCACTGCCACAGGGACCAGCTGCTTCCCTGCCTCAGGGTCAGGCAGGTTCTGCAGCCAAACCTCTGAAGGAGCACCTGGGTGGTTTAGACTCAAACCAACCACTCTGCACCAGAGACACCTTTGTGGTGTTCCCCAAAATACCCCTTTCAATAATGGGTATTTGGCTCATTCCGTGGAATTCTTACCCATTTGCATAGCCTTTAACCCATTCCATGGAATTCTTACCCATTTGCATAGCCTTTAACCCATTCCATGGAATTCTTACCCATTTTCATAGCCTTTAATTTCATTCCATGGAATTCTTACCCATTTCTACAGCCTTTAACCCATTCCATGGAATTCTTACCCATTTCCATAGCCTTTAACCCATTCCATGGAATTCTTGCCCATTTCTATAGCCTTTAACCCATTCCATGGAATTCTGGCTGACTTCTCAGGGCTAGCACATGGGAGGTTCAACCCACTGCACGTGGTCACTGATCCC
>JANRMJ010000026.1:5802039-5820533 GCA_025584955.1 Alethe diademata
ATTATAATAATAATTTGGAGGGAGGGGGTTTACATTCTCCATTTCAAAGAGAAGCCTCTGCCTTTATTGGCAGACACCTGTCCTTCAAACCAGGACAGAGGATGAAAAACCAGAGCCCATTTTCAGTGAGTGAAGCACAGTGGCTCACTGTCGTCTCTCAGGTTGTATCTTAGCAACTGGCCAGCCAAAACCAAAGCATCAGCGCATCCCAAAGTTTCTCCAGACCTGCATGAAGCTCCCAGAATTTGTGCTGAGCTCCCTTAAAAATAGGCACTGCTGCAAGGACTATCCTACTTCAGGAGAAATGATAATATTCCAGACTATGGGCTGGAGAACACAGGATCTGTTTAAAGTTCAATTCCTGCCTCATTTTTAAATTAATTTTTGCCAAGGCCCACGTGATCCATGTGGGAGCCTGATGGAGGGTGGCTGGCATGAACCTGTGGGTTGGATCCTGGTGGAATCTGCTTCCCAAACAGCCCCTGCTCCAAAAGATGTTCACAGGACCCTGTTTACTGCCAGCTGGCCCTACCTGAGCCAGCTCTCAGGGACTCACCTCGAGCACTGCCCTTCTGCAAGTGGTGTTGATGCCATTTTGGGCACATGCAATGCCTTCTCCGCAAGCTCACTCACAAAAATGAAGCTCAGGGCTGTTCCAGACAGAATTCTGTGCAGAACAATGTAGCCCTTCACTGACAACTGTAAATCAAATTAGAAATGTTCCTAAAAATTAGCAGCAGCATCAGACAACACTGAATTTCTTCAGTCATCTGTGGGAGACAAAGTTTCTATAAATAAACTGAAGCATTGCCATGATGAAGTTCCAAACAAAGCCAAATTGTCAAAACAGCCCCAGAGCCTTTCAAAGCAACAAAACTCTTTCAGTCCAAACTCATGAGCATTTTCAGACACAGTGTGCTGGACAAAAGGAGGTTGTGTGGGAATGCACAGAGGGAAAGGTGCTGGGTGGAGCAGGGGACACATGACCACTGCATTTGCGTAGCACTTTGAGGGGGAGGGACCAATAATTTTTCCTTTTTCATGAAAAAGAAATGAGACAGAGAGAAGTCAGTGCATTTGGCTGGAGCCTAATACAAGTCTGTGGCAACTGTCTTTGCTTCCAAGGTTGCCACCCCTTGGACTGTGAGGTTTCTCCCCCCAAAGCTGGTGGGAGCTGCACCCATTTCACACAAACCTGAATATTTATCATATTTTAAATTCCATCCATTAGAGACCCCTGATTCAAAATCTGCCAAAACATTTGTTTTTACGTGATCTACAAGCCTGTTTGTAGTACAGATCAAAACACATTAAACAGATTTACAACAAATCCCAGTCTGCCAAGACAAACAGCTTCCCCTTGCTTCAGCATCTCTCCATTCACTGCAGCTGCACTGCAAGGAATTTTTACAGACCCAAAATATGCATTTACTATGTTAACAGGATTCATGAGTTAGGGTAGCACAAGAATCCCTATAGGAACACACAGATTATACTGACCAACAATCATTCAGAGAGCTTGTTTGCTTCTTAAATCCAAATTTCACTCTAAGATGGGTGGGGATCATTATGAGAAAGATGTGTAAAATGGCCTGATTAAAAGCTTGAGACACAGACCAAATAGTGCAAAGCAACGAGTCCAACAAACTCCCTGGGGTTTTGCCCCCAAATTCCCAAAGGCTGTTTCAAAATATACATTCACTGGGGTCATATCTCTGAGTATCTCCAAGGGAATTTGCACACCTTCATTTTATGTAACACAAATTTGTCACTGATTGTCCTAAAAATTTACATACTGCTCAACAATTCGGGAATTCAGCAATCATTCAGTCAAGCATTCATCAGCCTCAGCTGGTATAAATTGTGGCAGTGTTTAAAATTCATCTGTCATTATTATACCCTGCTACAAAGCAAACAAGAAATCCAAATGCACCCACACTCCAAGCAGCAGTTTGGTCCTACAAAAGGGAGAGATAATTTACTGCAAAATTAGCAAAGGGGAAAAAAGCTGAGCAGAGAAGCTGGATGGCATGGACAGGGAGAGAGCCTTTCCTTTCAGCACTGCTCATTAGCATTATATAGCAAACAAAGATGCAAGGTTCCAACATATCTGTCTCTTCTGGGTCTCATGAATTCAACCAGCAACATAATTTCTGCTTAAACAGAGCTCTCACTTGTTTCTTCTTAAATAAAGGATGTGTACCAAGGGTTTGGAGGTGCTGTCAGGTGGTTTGTTGGTAAAGCAGCAATTGTAGCAATAGCAGGAGAAAAATACACAGTCTTTCTTCTTCTTTATCACTGTACTTTCATTGCTATGTGCCTAGCAGGGAATGGTGGCATAGACTGAGATATTTGGGACAGCACTTGATATTGCAACAAAAGAAATACGAAATAAAATCAGCAGTCAAAGCCACTTTTTATGTCTTGGTTTACAGAGAGTTCATCCCTGCACAGAAGCATGGAGGAATTGGGGTTTCTTTTAAGGGACTATGTTTTATTTATCTAAAGAGTGCTGCATTGTGATAATACACTGTGCTTGTGAACTCCAGAGACTGAAGAGCCTTTAGAGAGATGGATTTATAATGCATCCCAGGAGGATGAAAGAGCTGTGCAGCTCTGGCTTTCATTACCCTTTGGCCCTTCTGCTCAAGCTGTGGCCATGGGGAACCAGAGAGGGAAAGCTATTCTAGGAGACAGTTTGGAGATTAAATGTCTCTATTTTGTCACACAGAAAGCTGCAGAGAGAGAGAATTAACTCATCTTTCCCAAACCCCAGTGTGGGACCTACTTTTCAGATGGGAAGATTCCAGTGCTCCAAATACAGGCCATGAAGGACAATCTGGGAACTCCCACAAGCCCAGGTCAGTGTTCAACCCACAAAGGTGATTCCAGCCCTTGCTGGGGCACGGGGACACAGGCACATGAAATCCAGCTGCACACAGCTGCACAAGCTCCTGCATCTCGTGTGCTGGTCACCTCCTCTGCTGGTGGCACCTTGGGGACAGCTGCAATGCATCCCAAACTGACATCTGCCACAACATTTCCCCACTCTGTCAGCCTGGGAGGGTGAAGAAATGCAGCTCAAAAGGTGTGGCAATCAGAGGGATCCACTGGTTTGGGTTCTCACCCAGCCCTGGCTCCCTCTGCCTCATTCCTGTGGCATCTTGTCTGTAAATTTGTGCTCTGTAAATTGGCGAAAATCATTTTGTGCCCACAACACTGCAGAGTTGGGGTTATCTTATTCTTGCAGTTTTAAACGACTCAGCGGGGGCAGGACCTGTAAATTCAACACAGCTTTTCCCAAAGCACCAAACAGCAGGCACAGGGACAAAATGCACCAGAAGCTCCATCAACAAAGAGCAATGCTTGCGATTATACTGAGGGTCTCAGCTGAAAGGTGGCATTGTCCATGCCCCTGCCAGGAGCCCAGGAGGGAGGGTAACAACGAAAAAACCAAAAAAAACCAAAACAAAAAAATCCAACCAAAGAAAAAAAACACCAAAAAAACCCCACAAAAAACCAAACCAAACCAAACCAAAAAAAACCCACAAAAAAGCAAAAAACCCCACAAAAACCAAAACCTATGCACCCCCTAGAAAACGAGAGAAACTGCTGAGCTGTGTTTGTTTCACAGCCCTCCAGGCTCATCTCACTCCTCAATCAGCAGGCACGAAAGAGTTAAGCCGAGCCTCGCACAAACTTTGCGGTGAGCTGAGCTCAGAGCCTGCCTCCCCTGCCTGTGAGCTCGGCTCATCCCCTCCTGTTGCCTCGCTGCCGAGGGAGGGTCTGCCCGCCCCATCCACCCCAGCAGCTCAGCCACGGGAGGCTCCAGCCCCTGCTCCTGCTCCTGCCAAAGGAGCCGGGGTGATGCTGCTCTGGTGACACCCAGCACGGGCAGAAAGAGCCATCCCTGCCAGGGAGATCAGCGGCACAGCAGGAAAAGTGCACTTGGCTGCAAGGATGCTGTCCTGACTCCGGGGATGAGACAGAGCATCCCTTCTGCACCTGGAGGAGATGGTCCAGGGAAATCAGCAGCGAGCAGGGACTGACTGGTGCCTCATCCCAACACTGCTGCCTGCTCTGAAAGGTAACTGAGCTTTATTCTCTTCTCTCCCTATGCACCACCACGGCCAGCACTCTCACACATGTTCAGCATGAGAACAAAATATCCTCTGTGCCAGCAGAAGAGGAGAAACCATCACCCCCTGCCTCTCTTCCACCCCTCACACCCTCCCTGGATCTGAGGCAGAAAATGCAAGCCATGGGTTGAATTGATAATTGATAATTGATAGTTTTGATGTTTTCTCTGCCTTTCTTCAGTGCTGATATTTTTGTGTAAAGGTGACCTACACAGAACACACCTGGTGCTGTGTGTTCAAACCTAAACCATCCGTACTTGCCAGGCAGATGGGTGCACTTGAAGAAGCTACACAAATAATTGCTTTATTTTGTCCCACTTACCTGTGTGGAAGAGCCAGTGTGGGAGGAGAGGCACAGGGGAACTCAGGAAAGTTGCCTGCACTTTCAGAGATGCTGTGCTGGCAAGTGGTGCTCACACTGAACGTGGGAGTAGAAAGAAGCAGGTGGGCAAGACAAAAACATTTATTGCAGCTGCAGGATCAGTTTGTACTGCCTGTGTGCACTGTTTGGGGGAAAATCTTTCTTTCTGCTCCCCTGTGACCTCCAAATGTGCAGAGTGGAGCAATGCAGGCTTCATAAATACTCCCCAGACCTAAAGCTCCCCACACCCTGAGAGCTGCAGTGGGAGGCTGGTAATGTCAGTGCCCATGAAGTTTTGGATGATGAATTTTCTGGCTTGGTGACACACTCTGGAAAACAACCCTTCTCCTGTTGTGTGTGAAGGCTTCTATTTTCATTGCAGATTTTTATTAAATGAAATGTGTTTGGTTTGGGTTTGGTTTTTTTTAAATCCCTGATTAAAAAAAGCCACAAACTGATAAAAAAACCTCAAGCGTCTGCTTGGAATCAATCTTTACCCACTGAGCACCAGTGATCACTCAGAATTGGAACATTGTTGAGCCAGAGAGTGACTAAATCTTGGAAACTGGGATCACAGGGAATGTTCCTGTGTCCATGAGGCTCCTCATGGTAACCAGTGAGGTTCTGCCTCCCCTAATCCCAGTCATACACAGTTACAGTCTGACCTGCTTTACACACAGAATTATTGTGCACCACCTATTTTCACATCATGTTGGTCTCTACAGTCATTCAGCTTCTATTCCTTAAAGGAGAGTGTACAAAATCTAAATCTACTGGTATGCAAAGAGATGTGCTCAATGGGATAATTGGCAGATTGAAAAGCAAAAATCCTTGGGCTTGCCTGGAGCTATTGAATTATTTCTGGCTAATTTCTGGAGAAGATGCAGTTAATGCTGCAGCTTTCAATAGTCTTAATAGTTCATTACTTCTGACAAATCTATAGTTGAGCCCAAAAAAAAACCCCAAACAGCGCCAGCTCCCCATTGATAATACTTCTTACTATTAATCTGCTCCCTTTATCAATAAATGCCCAGCTGAGCTTTACTAATTCAACATCTTGGTTCATAGTTAATTATTGAACTTCAGACTAACATCCTTAGCATTCTGCAGTCTAATTTTATATAAAGGAGGATATAAAGCCATTAGGCTCTCTGCTCGTTAAGGAGAGAAACCAGCTCTGGCTTTTTCTCTCAGTAACAGAGCAGATGGGACAGGCAGAGACATTGCTCTGTACTTTAACTCACACAAGTGTCAGATTCCAGACTGGTTGCACTTCATTATCAGCAGAGAAATCATATTGTAAGAGCAGAATTTAATAGAGTTACCCTCACACCCTCCATTTCCCACCTGCTGCCTAACATGAGAATATTCTTCAGGGGGGGAAGAATTTCCATTTATAGATTCCAAGTGTGAAAATCACAGTTATTGCCCTATAATTGAGAGAAAAAGAGCCCTGGCTGCCCTGCCTATACTTCTGCACCAGCACCAAACCCTCTGCCACAATACCTGGCTCCAGAGGGGCTGGGTCAGCCCCTGGAAAAACACTGAGCTTGCCCACAGCCTCCTACACACAGCACAGCTCTGAGTCCCCTGCCCACACAGGGACTGCACAATTCAAATCCCCAGGTCATTTTTGCAATCAGCAATGTGGGCCAGTTTACTCCTGAGCAGGATCTGCTCCAGTATTCCCCAAACTGGATAGCTGTTATCTCAAATGCTTTGGTACTGAAGAAGGAGCTGGGAGGCAAAGGGTACCCAAGCCCCCATGTCCCTTCTCCAAAAACTCAGCACATCAGATGTTTCTTCATCACATGAGCCAAAGCAGCTTGGAGTGAGAGTTTGAGTCCCTTGAAAATCAAAATGTTTTGCAGCAATATGTCATTTAGGTGAAATGTCACATGTCAGAGCTTTTATCATATTGACCTAATGTTTCATTTATTCTCATTGTCACAGCATATTACCATGTTAATATTACTCTGTTTGCATCTCGTGTAGGTTTATAGGCAGTGGACATTATAATTGATTCCATCAGTTTTTTCAGTGTGCTTTCATTTTTGTTTCAGCTAAAACCAAAATTCTGGTCTTATCAGAGCAGAACATGATGCTTTTAAATGCACCATTTACAGTGAAATTTCAACATTTTCATTTTCTGTTTCCAGCTGGAAGAACTGAAATTGCTAAAACGTTAAGATTCCCCCAATTTCTAGTAAGTTCTGCTGCCAGGAGGTGAGGGAAGTGTCACATCCTGCAGCAGAGTGGCTCCAGGGGGACAGGAAGGGCTCTGGAGAGCAGGTGCATTCAGCCTCAGAAAAAGCGGGTGCTGATACACAATAAATGAGACACGTGGTGAAAAACACTGATTGGATTCACATCTCCCCTTCCTCTCTGACATCTGATTCCACAGCCTGTGGGGCCTTCTTGTACCTTTAAGGAAGGTGTTACCAGAGAGGACATTATAATTAGATGTGCATGGTGGTTTTCTAAAGTTAAATACCCAGTGCTTCTCCTCATCTCAGAGTGTCTCACAGGAGCATGACAGGGGTTTTCTGATCTATTTGTTCTAAAGATACCACATCCAGCCTGGGCTGTCTTGGTACCTGGTGTCATTTCTCTCTCTCTCTCACTTTTTTCCCTTTAGAAAGCCAACTTTTTGACCGTTCCTAATGAGAAACTCAGAACTCCATACTCCTTAAGCCCTGAATTAGGAGAGAAGAGATCCCCCAGACATTTTGCAAAGCAGAAAGCAACCTTCCCCAGCTCACCCAAGGATAAACCACCTGCTGTGGGAGAGAGAAGCTGGCAGAAAGCTGATTGCTCACTCTGTCTGGAAAAACAACACTTGCAAAGACCAAAGCTGTGCAAACCTTCGCAGCTCAGCTTGAGAGAAGGACCAAAGCTTTTCACCACCCAAAGGAGGTGACCTACCAAAAGGAGGCCCAAAGTATTTTTGGGATGAAATAAAAGCCAGAAGGAAGTGTAAAGCACAAGTGTGATGATTGCTGTCATTATGACAGCAACGTGCAAAGTGGTTTGCAAAGGCTCATCCCTTGCAGTTTGCTCCACTCTGTGAGCAGCAGCCTTGACACCAAGAGGATGCAGCACCTCGTGCTGAAGCCACCATGCCATCTGTGCTAAGTTTCCTCTCCTAACCTCCTTTGTGAGTCTGGTGAGACAGGAGATCTGAAGGTAAATTAGGAAAATGGACCAAAGCTGACAGAGAGCAATGACTGAGATTTATTTCAAGTTCCGCGGAAACCTGACTGGCCGCGTCCACCTCCCAACTCTGGCTACGGAAGTAGACACGGCAGCAGACAAATATTCCAGCCTCTATGTGTACGTGGGATTGTTCCTAACCCTCCTGGCCCTCCTCCTGATCCTGCTTTTCTCCATGCTCCTGCGCCTGAAGCACGTCGTGTCCCCCGTCACCTCCCCGGAGAGCACTGAGAACGGGCAGCAGTTCACGGACGTGGAGATGCACAGCAGGATCCCCACCACTTAGAGAGCCCACAGCGAAGAGGGAAAGGTGTTTTAGTGCTTGGGAAAGGTGTTTTGTTCAGCAAAAGGTGGTGGAAAGAAGCTCTGGCTGCCTGTTGAGCACCACAACCCTCAGCAGCATCTGGAGAGTGTCACTGGCTGTTGGCACCACGGGCAGCACATGTGCAGCAGCCTCCATAAAATCGATGTTACAGAAACCTGCTGCTGTCAGGGAAGGCTCACACCCCTCTAAAAACCTAAAAACCACAGTAATGACAGCCAAAAACCCCAGAGAAACATAGCAGAACATGTCCTGGAGCCTGTTGTTGACTTCTCTCTCTGAATCAACAAAGTTCAAGTGGTGAAAGTGGCAAGAGCCCACAGGGCACACACAGCAATTGTCAGTGGATTGAAAATTCTCAGGCATCTCCCCCATTCAAGAAGGAAGACATTCAATTGTTCTCCTTTTTTTACTTGAATGGCAATTAAACAATGGAGTTTCACAAATATAGGAATGTTTCATCACCTGCTGGAACTACGTCTTTCTGACATTAGAGCCCATTTAGTGACAGTTGCACACCAGGTATCAAAAAGAGTCAGAACTTTAAAGAGTTCCTTTAAAGACGAAAGAGAATACAGCCAAAATTTAATCAAGGTTTAAAGTAAAAAGAAGCAGCAGTAGCAGGGATGAGATAAAAAAATTTAAAAGACACTCTACCTCTTCCTTAGTCCTCCTTACATTAACTGAGCTGAATACAAACATTTTATGCCTTTTAGGCTCCCCAGTATCACTCAGTAATTAAAATGCATTTTAAGTTTTGAAAGCCCAGTTGACATTGCTCTCCTAACAGACTCAAGTTCATAATAACATGTTCTCTCATATCCATATTGGGTTTTCTTCCTCCAAAGACAGATGAGTTCTTCCCAAGTTTTTTTCATTTGTTTTCCTCCAAAAAAAGCTGAGGAAATGCCCAGGCCTGGCACTGCAATAAGGAATGGGAACAGCTTTGGACACAGACTAATAAGGAAGATGCAGATGGAAAATAAACTCACTGAGCACTGAAAGATATGATTGGATTCAAATATCCTGATGGAATCACATGGGGGAAAGAAATGTTTATTTGAATTTATGGAACAACAATCTGACCCAGCCCTGTGAGTGATATGCAGAGGTAGGCTTTGGAAAAGATGGAACCAAATATGGCAAATCACTCCTGGGAGATTCACTGTCCCTCACAGAAAAACCTTCAGTGAATTGTTTCAGCCACATCTCTAAAGGGCAGGTATTTTACACAGCTTATCCACCTTTATTACAGTCTAACTCTAGTTCAGCAATAAAATCCCCTGGATGTTTTCCACATGTACATACACTCTCATTTGCCAATTCTCCTCTCTCCAAGGGCTTGGAAAGTGCAAAGTCCTCACAGAAACCAGTGCAAAATTAAAGAAGACAATGTCACATGGACCTGTGATAATAGCACAAAATTTTTCTTCAAATGCTCTGTGTACAGCAGGTTTTTTGGTTACCTTTAAAGGCCTGGGTGAGCTGTTTGGACTGGGAATATCTGGGCTTTTACAGATGGTTGGCAGGGGGGAAGCAGAATGACAAGTAACATCCCCACTGGATGCACTGGATCCATGGGCAGGACTAGTGCTATTTTTCATTGATGTATTGAGTACAAAACCACTTAAACATTGCTTCCTTTTATTGAATAATTCCTTTTTACTTCATTAACCCCAACATCTGTGAATCACAGAATGGTTTGGGTTAGAAAGGACCTTAAACCCTCTTGTTCCACCCCCTGCCATGGGCAGGGGCACCTTCCACTATCCCAGATTGCTCCAAGCCCCTTCCAACCAGAACAGGGATTGTGTGAGAGAATACAGCAAAAAAATTCACTCTCAGCAGTGTCTCTCCATGCCATGCCTGGCTGTATTTTCCTAGATAAATGGCAGGATGCAGGTTATCCTCTGTGGGGACAACACCAGGCAGGATGGTGGCTCCACACCACCTCTGCAGATTGGCTCCTGGACTCTCAGTACTGCACAAGAGCCAGAATTGTGTGATGATCAGGATATTAATCCAACTAAGACAGATGGCTCCTGAGTTAGTCAATGACATTTAAAATTAACAAAAATCTACGCTGCTCAAATTGGTTTGGTGTGTGTCATTCATTGAGCCATCATGAGGCAGCCTGGCCCAGGTTCAGCATCTGACTTACCCTGGAAAATTTCTCCATTCTAAAGCTATGACTTACCTAGACCAGAAATGTTCTAAAATACTAAATCAGCAACCAAACCACATTAGCCTCCCAGCAGAAAAGCTTTGTATCCAAGAGTCTGCAGGACAGACTCAGCTTTTATTGACGGACTTTTATTGACACAAAATATCAGACCTACTGATGGCAAATGACAGTATCAAATTCTGAGCGCTCTGATCTCAGCCAAAATGACCCCTGAGGTACAGGTCAGGACTGAGCTTCTTTCCACCACACTAGGGAATGTTAATTCAGAAGAGTCTCACAATACTTTAAAACTTATTCAGTAACTATCCTTTAAATAAATGAGTAATCCCTTTATATATATCAGATGGTATCTTTGGGCAGACTGGGTATTTTTATGTAGTATTCTTATGGAAGGCAGCCCTATCTTCTCACACAAAATGACAAGTTTTCCTTTCTAAAACTTCATTTCACATCAAGTCTCTGTCCCACTTGACACATCCACACTCCAGTGGCACTCAGGATGCCTCATTTGTCTGTACAATGCCAGTATATTTTAAACCCTTTCCCACTGAGAAACAGAAGAATGCCTTTCCCTTCTTTTCATTATCATTTGCAGTGTCCCAGACCTGAGGGATGTGTCTGGGAAAAAAAGACTGTTGGGATGTGTTTGGTGGGTGGCCTCTAGGGGAGTTTGGCACTCTATGGCTTTAAGAAGTTGGAACTTTTGCAGATTTTTGCTGCATCTTGGAGCACTGCAGGTCTCACAGCCATACCCTTCCCCTCCTGCAGGCTGTTCCCTTCCCACTTGTCCATCTGCTATAGAAAATGGGGGTTTTTACAAAAATAAAGAGGCACAGTGCTACCAGTGGTGTCACTGACTGCTCTGTACATTCCCACCTGTGGATCTGAAGGACCAGCTCACAAAAAGGCTCAGGTGGTGCCACTATTCCAAACCTACTGCTGGCCACAGGGAGTGTCCTGGCAAGAAAACCCTCTACCAGTCTGTGTGAGTATTATTTGAACCAGTAGATTTTGCCCCCATCCTTGCTCCCATCAGACACTGGAAACAAATGGAGTATGGGGAAAATTCCTCACTTCCTCCACGCCCTGCCTGCAGGGAAAACAGCCACCTCTTGTTCTGAAGGAGCAGAAAATGCCTGAGTATCACCACCCCTGGTGGGGCTGTGAGGCCAGAGAGAGCCTCCTGTCACCAAAAACCACCAGTGCTCCCAAATTTCCCAGGGCTCTTAGTCTGGGAGCTGTCAGGAGTATGGTGTGACTCCCCAACCCTACAGGATTAGTCCTTGAGTAATCTCATCCACGTGATTTCCATCCACAAGCAGGAATTTTCTGTATTAACAGACCCTTAAGTATCCAGCAGAAAGGGTTGATATGTAGAATATGCTCCTTCTCTATGTCAGAATAAACATAAATATTTTCATATCCTCTCAGGGCTGCAGAGAAAAACTTGATTTTGCAAACAACATAAGTCAGCAGAGGATCAATCCTGATCCTTGATCCTTCCCAAAGGACCTTTCTCAACTTTACTTGAAAAAGAAATAAAAAATATTCAAACCCCAAAAATTAGGTGAAGTCACCCATCCATTTAACTGAGAGCATTAATGAAAACTTAGATATGTGACTTGTCCTCTCTAGGAACTTATACATCCTTACATATCCTCACCCTGCAGTCAGTGCTGAGGTGACTGCTTGTGAGAGAAGTGCAGAGAGCTCCAGCTTTAAGCAGGTTGGAGAGCAGGAGACATGCAGACAACTCCTCTGCTGGCAGGTGATGCCACAAATCACCTGCTGTGCTACAAGTGAGGTGAAATCGTGGAATGGTTGTACTTTTTTTCAAAGATACATCTTTGTGTGTCTACGTTCTGCTTAATTCTGGTATGGAAAGGAAGCCTGTTCAGAGTTTATTTATGTGTCCTGCAAAATGTGGGCAGTTGTACAGTGGCATTCATGATTAAAATTTCAGATGTAGATATATCTGGAAAGGGGAAATCCCAAACAGTATTTTGTTGGTATATGAGCTGTAGACTCAAATGTTGACATTTTGGTGGAAAAATAAAGCAAGAGATGGTGAAGTCTGCTGGATCTTTGCAGTGGGCTCAAAAAAGGACTGCACAGAGTGTTAAGGAAAAAATACTTGTGGATTGGGGAAGGTATTTTCAGTTATGGTTCCTGACACAGATTTCACATTTGTTCACAAAAAGCAACTGCGTGTTATGCATTCCATCTGCCAAAAACGTTACCCCATAAAGTCCTCTCAGATCTTCACCTTCCTCAGGCTTTTCCAGAAGATTGTGAAGATCTAGAAAGAGTAAGAGCAGTCTTCAAATCCTGGTGTTTATTCTGTGGGCACAGATATCAAAATAAAGCCCAAAAATCCCACAATGTTAATTCGGTTTCTTGTATATTTGCTCTCCAGAATGTGATATATGAACATTTCCTCCTCAGTCCTTTAATTATCAAGAATAAAGTATCATCTAAGATGACTGATGTTAAGAGTGAAAAAAATAAACTGGACTTGAATTTTGATGGATTGGATTTTTCAAAGGTACTTAGAATTTCTTCAGCTGAAGGCAAAAAGAATTTGTCCAGCTGTAATCAAAGCTAAGTTGTGAAAGCAGATCTGGCTGCAAGAGGGAAAGGTCTGTGCAATTCATATGTAATTAATAAATAACCCACTCTCTATACTCCCACCTGCATTTCATGGCTATGTAAACTTGTCAAACAAATGATGAATAATTCAAAAGACCTTCTCCTCCCTCCCTTCTCCTCTAGATTTATTAACCCATTTTCAAAGTATAATTTGATCAAGCTAATAGCCACAGACTTCCTAAGCTGACTCTCTCTGCATTAATTCTCTCTGCATGGCCATAGTCCTACTCTCACAGTACCATTTAATACAAATCAATTATGAGACAACAAAAGGCACCTGAAAGCCAAATGAGAGCTCAGCAACATTCTTTGATGCTTGAAATCTGTTCTTCTCTGTAAGCAATAAATTTATCTTTCTTAAGCTGGGCTGTTGCCCTGAAGCCAGTTCCTCTTCCACATCCTCAAACACTGGAACCACAATAGCTAATGGATGAAATTTATTTATGTAGTTTTATGAAAAAAGAACCAAAAAAAACCCAAAAAATGAACAACAGCAATAATAACAACAAAAAAACCCCAACAATGCTGAAGGATCAAGTAGGATCCCTCTGGGATATTTCTGTGTGCCCCATGTGTGAGCAAACAGGCAGAGAAGCTTTTCCTTACAATGCAGGGGAGATTTGGAAGCAAACTGGCCCTGGGCTACCCTTTGAACTGTGTGGGAAACTCTTTACAGGACAACACAGAGCCATGAGCTGGATTTGAGTGTTCCACAGGCTTTGGCATCCTCCAGCTTCCCATTCTTCTTTCCATATCAGAATTCTGTCTTTGGCCCAGAAGTCACAAGTGGGTATTTCTAGCTGACTCCTTATGCCTTAGCAATCCTAATTCAAATTAATTCATGCTCCCAGCAGTTAACATGCAGCACTTTTTGTAATATTACTCCCTAATCTTTCAGTGATAGGGACCTGTCCAAGTTGCTGTGGCATGACCAGCACATAAAGCCCCAGGAAGTTCAGATCTGGGCTGGGGTGAGGTTGCTGCAGTGAACTCAGTGGCAAATCTTAAAGCTTGTCACTGCAGAATCAAACTGACGTGGGTTTGCTGTTGTTCACAAATTTTTCATTCCACATTTCACATTTTTGGAGCTTTCACACCTTGGGAAAGCTCTGAGCAACCCTTTCAGCACTGACTCTCTCAGGATGGGAATGCCACACATGAAGTTTGCACTTCATGTTGGCACCCAGAGAGGGAGAAATGTGACTTCTTGTTGTTGTTTGTGTCCAACAAAACAGAGGAAAGCAGGAAGCACCCTGAATGCACCTGGTTTGGGTTAATGCTGTGCTGCATTTCCAAGCTGTTTATTGTTTCAGAGCATGACCAACACTGAAGGGATGGGTAACAGATAACCACAGCACAGCAGCATTCTCCATTTGCACTACTGCAAGCTTCTCAGGGAGAAACCCCTGGGATCAGAATGCTGAGGCTGCTTTTCCTTTGTTTCACTTTTGCTGGTAACTATCCATCAATTTTCTATAGATACATCATTGTTCTGCTGACCTGCTTCCCTCCACTCACACTGCTCAGATGAATAATAATTTGCTGCAAAGCAATTTGGAAAATAAATGCTGACGGACTGAGTGTATACCTAGCCTAGGTGAGATTTTTTTTTCTATTTCTACTTTTTCAATTAATTTTGCTGGCTTCGAATTCTTAAAACATCCCCAAAAGGAAACTCCTTTTGTGGAAATTCAGTGCTTTCAAGACATGCTGGACAACAGCAATTACAAAGAGATTAGGAACAGTTTGTCAGACTTTGGGGTAGTGGGATGTCTTGAAGGCCTTTCTCTAGGAAGCTGCTTTCCAAATCCATGAGCAAGTCACAGTTCAGACATAAAGCTTTTAGACAATACCTTTACATTTGGTGTCACTTCTGCCACTTAAAAGCTCAGATAAGCTTTTCCATCTTATGAACACTGACTAGTTCAGCATTGTTGCCTCTTTTGTTGTTTTTTTTAATCCTTCTGAGGAAACTTGAGAACAGAAGAATTATTCACACCTCAAGAGCAGGGGACAGAGCGAGATACTCATGAAAACTTTAGGTCAGAGTGTCCAGTTCATGCAGGCACACAAGTACCCATGGCTTTATTTAGAGAATATGAAGCCATGTGAGAGGTGTGCAAGGCCAAGGAAGGTCTGCTGTGGATGGATGTGTGACTGCAGCTTTCTCCTACTGTTTTACTCATGATCCAGCTGAACTCAAACACAACAGTAAATCAGGAATGAATCACAGCAGAGTGCCAGTGATGTTCATAGCAAGTAAAAATACATTTTTTTTTTCAGACAAATCAGACAAAAGCACCAGTCACTTCTCACTTCAGAGCAATGTGACCTCCCTCACAGCAGGCAGCAGAGAAACCAGAAACAGCCAAACCAAATGCAGGAGTCCAAGCTGCACTGCCAGCCTAGGATTTGGGAGTGCAGGCAGACCTTGAGTCTGCTTTTTCTAGGTATGAGCTGCTTTGAAAATCTTTTTGGACAAGAAGAAAGACCCTTCCACTGAGGTCAGGTACAGCAAACACAGCTTGGCTGTGCCCAGTTTGTCTCAGCACATTCCATGTGCTGCTCCTTCCATTTGCCTTGGCACATCACTGTGACAACCACTCACAGAAGAGCACGGGAAACTGATAGCAAGGAATTATCCAGATAAAATCTTTGAATGTAATTTAAAGGTAAAATAAGGAGAAAACAACCAGCTCTCCCTGGACTGCTGCTAAGTGGTTTGAGTTCAGTGTTATTGAAGCAGGAAGATCTGAGAGTTGCAAGGTTTTGTCTAACAGAGATTTTTCTGGGTGTATAAATTCTCTCAGTGGTTTCTTTCAAGGAAAGACAAACATGACAGACACCTCTACAGCCAGGAAGCCTTGAGAGCTGTTGTCACTCCCTCAAGTGATTAGATCCAGCTGTACCAGGTTTTCACTTCCCAAGGTACCATCATGCAGCAGTAATTATCATTTGGTTCGGGTTTTTTTAGCAGACCAATCTGTAAATAAATGCAGTCTTGCTCTGGAGAAGGCTGATTGTTCTTTCTTGCAAGTGACTCTGAAAGATCTTTCATTCAGTCTTACGAAGTATGAACATATATTGCATTCTATTAAAGGAAAATAAGAGAGTTTGGATTCAATTTCACCAGACAGCTGGGGAAGGCAATTTCAATATTAAACATTGCCTCTTTATGTAATACTGCTGGTTTTAAACTCATAAGAGAACACCAGGCAAAATAAAATACGTGTATGTGGAGTTTTCATCCCCGAGTGACCACAGCCCAATCTTTGTCATTCTCATCCTCCTTTGTGCCAAAGAAGCCTTGCAGCTCTCCTCTCTGCTGACTTTTTTGTCACTCAGCAGGCTTTTGAACAACCCTCAGCAGAGCTTTGCAGCTCAGTGAACCATCTCAGATCTGCAGAAATCCAATCAAATCAATGCTGGAACTTGGGCTGTGAGTGAGGAAATCAGAGTTTTTTCCCTTCTTGACCACAGGCAAACCATTCTGGGATGTAACATGCTTGGTGACAGAACCACTGGTCTCACCGTCTCAGAATTTCTTAGTGGTGTAGAATATGTTTTCAGCCATTTTCTTGCCAAGTTTCTCTGATCCAGCAACATTCCTTGACTGTATGTCAATAAATCCATCAGCAATAAATTGACAGTAACATTTCATAGATCAGTCATTTTATTTAGTACAAGCCTAGATAAAGTATAAGAGGAGTTTGTATACAAACTCTTACACATTCCTGCTTCATCTCCCAAGCTAGTCCTTCATGTTTTTCTGGGGTTTTGTTTCTTTTTTTTTTCCTGTGGCTGGCATAGGCTCTCTTTAGCTATTGCAAAATTCATTATAATTGGAGTTCTTTAAGATTTTTAGCATTTCTAGGGGGAATTAGTTCTTTACAGAAGAAGAGTTTCTCCATTCTGGGATTCACACCATAATTAGACAAAATGATGGGCTAAGTCCCAGTGGAAAAAATGCACTGTAATTGGTGTTCATTTTTGTTACATAAACCCATGGAGATCATGCTGGTTCCTCCTACTGCAGCCACTTCTGAAGCACAGAGTTCAGTTTAAAACTGATGTATCATTATTATCTAGAACCCACAAATATATTCAAAACTTTCATCTGTGTCTGACGTGAACCTTCTTCCTGTGAGCAAAATAAAACTTAAGATCAGTTCTATTTTTTTAAGAGTTTAAGGCATGTGCATTACCTAATCTCAGAAGCCACAGATTACAACCAGCCATGCTTTGCCCTGTGTTTATTCAGGCATCCTTGAAGTCACAACAGAAACACCTGGCATGGCACAAATGATATTTGCATGTCAAAATAAGGCACACAGAAGAATTTCTTCCAGCCTGCACAGCTCCTGGGATGAGAAAATAGCTGATGACAACCACAGAACAAGGGTACCAACCCCCAAGAACAGATCTTACTGAGTGCAAACAAGATGTGGCCAGATTTTGTGAAAGATAAATAAAATATTTAAATGTGTTTATTGCATCTAGCAAACCCTTAATGAGGATGGTTGTTATTAAGAATTAACCAAATATTTATAATTAGTTTTTAGGTGAAAAATACCAGTCTCGCAAATTTTTGCTGTTACCTTGCTGATTTCAGAAACACAGGATGTTCACAATTAAGCCAAGTCACATCAACCCCAAATGTATTTTTACAGAGGAACAAACCAGTGCTCTGTGTACATGCAGCTCCTGCAGCTAATTAGCACCTTGGGGTAGGTTGTCCATAAACAGAAAACAGTAAGGGACCACTATATCCCAGCAGTACCTTGTGCAATACCAGTCTCAGAATCAATGAAGATTTTACCTGAATCCTCACCAAGTCACTGCCTCACAAAGTAAACAATAAAATTCCAGGTTCACAGAAACCAAAGGGAATGATTTTGCCTACGATGACAGAAATCTAAGGCCCTGGAGGGACATGGGACACTCCTTCAGAAGACACATCCTTTTGATCTTAGGCATGAATCACTTCCTTAATATCAGGCTCATTACCTTTGGAAAAATTAATTTATTTTCCTAGTTATGCCAGAAGTGTCAACATATAAGTGTGGCTGCTGCCAGGCAGTTCCATCCCTTTGATAAGGGATAGGAAAGGAACCTGATGCTGTTCTATACCATGGTGCCCCAGCAGCCTGCAAGGGTCCTCAGCCCAATTTCTGATGGCCAGCTGCCCACACCCACACTGAAAGCTCAGAGCCATTACCAAAAGGATTAAAAATGGACTGTGCTGTGAGGTGTGAAGAATTTTTCAGCTTTAATAGTTCCACCTTCCGAGCAAGGAACAGAAAGCTGACCTGTCTGTACATCTGCCATGCTTCACCCCACTTTTGGACAGATTTAGGGCATCAGTCTACCCTCAGCCCAATCTGTGATACCCTTACGAATCAAAAAACCAAAACCAAGGCCCTTCATTTGGACAGATTTAACTATGACTCACCATTTTAAGATGGATGGCACAGTGACAAGAACTGTGTTTTGTAACAGGAAATGTTGGTACACAAAGACTCACTTAATGAACACAAACATTCAGCAGCTGAACAGCTCTTGGTTTCATCAGGGAAAAGGAAAAGGAAAAGGAAAAGGAAAAGGAAAAGGAAAAGGAAAAGGAAA
>JANRMJ010000026.1:5823259-5836985 GCA_025584955.1 Alethe diademata
AAAGGAGGCTGCGTCCTCCAAAAATTTGAGAGATCCCAGAGGAATGCCCCATGGCTTCTCCCTTTATTTGAATAAAGCAAAGAGGACTCCTTTGTCTCCTTTTTGGAAATAAACCTCTGGTGTTTGTGGATTAATTTTCCTGACAATATGAAGTCCATTTTCTGGTTCTTTAAGGTGAGCATTTCATTTATGACAGAAAATTAGCAGAGGCCTCAAGCACCAGTTAAGGATCCAGCTCCAGGGCTGGTACAAATCAGTCCCTGTAACAAGGATTGAAACACAGCATGTGCTGTATCCCAGTGTAGAGATGCCCTCCTGTTTCAGGTGAGAGCAAAGGCCAGCAGCACTTTATTTTCATAAATGAAAAACTCATAAACTCTGAGCGTCCTGAAGCTCAGGACACAATGAATCATTACATTGTTTAAAGACAAAGCAAAAGAGTAGTAACAAACAGATACATAGTTATAGATCTCCAACAGATATTGTTTGTGTCTTCAGGGCCTTAAGAGTCGGAGTGGTTTTCTGTCTCCTCTTCAGAAACATAAGGCCTTAAAAACTGTGATTCCATAATTCCAGAACCAGGGGCTTCAAGGCACGCCATCAAATGTGGCAAAATTCAGGAAAATCCAGCAGAGTCGTCAGATGGTGGACACGCATTCTGGCTAAGGTGCAGCCTCTTCTTCCACTCTACACGTGAGATATTCAGTCAGAAGAGTTCCTCTGTGTGCTTTGGTGTCTGTCTTCTGCCAGGCAGCCCTAAGGAGGAGGTGATCCAACATCTCCCTGTCTCCAGGCAGCCTGAGCCTTTGTGTATCCACCTGTCAATCCAGCTGCTCAATAACAAGCCCACAAAGAGACAATCCAAAGGATGTAGAAATGGGATGGAATATTTCAAAGTATACTATTGACATTTGCCTGACAAATGCTACTCTGTTATTTTCCCAGGCCAAGCATCTCTGAATCAGAGTAATATGAAGGAATTGTTCCCCAAAAGATCCTCCATCTGATTTTCAAAGCTCCCCACAGTAACCAAAATATCAACCCTCATAGGTACAGCACTACATCTCAATGAGAGAGTAAAAGGAAGCAAACATTTTTTCAGTTCAAATTATATAAAGCAAATTGGAAAGAGAAGTAGGACTCTCTCTACTCTTCTTGCACATCTGTAAACATAGAAAAAGTACTGAAATACAACATAAATTTAGTATGGAGAAGTCTAATCATTCTCCTGCGCCTCATGTCATCTGCTGCAGCATTACAGGACAAGCCACATGGAGAATCAATCTGTGCACAAAATAGAAGGGAAAGGAAAGTCAATAACTATCCAGTCACTGGCTTTTTTTCCTTCAAAGAAAATCAAAGTTTGTAGACTCATACAGGTTTCCTGCCTTCCTGCTGGTGCATACTTTTTAATGATTCGTTATTTGATACACTGTGGTCCATGCATTTCAGGGGTCATCAGAGTTTTATCTCCACAGCTGTGGTCAGCCTTTAGACTTCAAGAGCAAACTAAAGGTAGGATGTAGTTTTCAGAAACAAAGATGTGAGGTGACTAGGTTATTTTCACGCACTTTCTTACCCTTGAATAGTATAATTATAGATCTTTCCGGGCAAATTGTGGCAAGCTGAATACAAAGTGGCAATGCTCAAAACTGAGCCATCCAGAAACATTTCAAATACGGGCTAAGGAGAAGAGGGGAGGGATATGTCATTCCTCTCTCAACAAAAAACAGCTTGCAATCATACCATCTTCACTTTCTTGCCCAGATGTTGTCACAGGAAGAAAATATTAGAATATAAATCATGCTCTCTAAAGCACAGATGGAAGCAACCTCTCACAATAACCTATTTTCCATTTCAGCCCTTTCCTAGCTGCTGCCAGAGGTCCAGGATCACATTGTGCCAGACTGAGCCCCTATTTCTGGACTGTCCCTGATAATATCACACACAGATTGGAGAGAGACAATTGGCACTGCAAAGAGAGACTGCCCAGCCCAAGCAGGGCTAGGTTCACACAAGGTTTGCCCCAAAAGCTGCCTGGGCCACAAGGCTCAGAGAATGTGCCTGCAGTTTATGACAAAGAAGGGGTGAACAGCAGTGCAATCCCCCAATGTTTAAGACAGACTAAATCCAAGGTACCACAGCTCTGCCACCTCCCTTGTGCTGGTGGTGCTGCTTGTGCAGCTCAGTGAGCTGATCTGACTGGAAACAAGTGACTGTCAGTTCTGTGAGTGGGATCTGCCTTAAAACAGCACAGGATCAGCTCCAAGTACCTCATTTTGAGAGTGATCTGTAGTTCTTACAGACCACAGCATAAGCACTCATGGGCAAAATTCTACTTATGTCCTAGCAACTTCTAATTAAAACAGCAGGTACAAATTAGCATGAAATTGAGTGCCTTAATGGATGGTTTTCCCTTTTCTCTTCTGTTTAAAATCACCCTAACAAGCCTGATTCAATGTGCAAGTGGGATGTATCCTCCAGTGAAAACTCCAACATAAATTTAAGTCACTGCAATTTTACATGTGAATATTTTTTCTTCTAGCCCCTATACAGCATGAGATGGAAGTGCAAGCTGCAGAGGACACTGACTTCTAGTGACACAGGAAGAAAAAAAAAACAAACAAACAAAACCAACCAAAACCCCTAACATTTAATTATCCTGTCCTTTACCAGCTGCTGAACCTCATCTCCAACACTTGAAAAATTAACATTTTCCTTTCATCCCAAGTCTTTCATCCCAAGTCTACCTTCTTGTCCAACAGCTGTCAGGGCCCTGACTGCACTAAGAGGTCCTAATTGCCCAGACCAGTCTCAACTGGGGCTTCCACTCACACCCTTGGACAGGGACTTTATTTAACCTTGGGGTTTATATAGAACAATAGAATAGTTTGGGTTGGCAGGGACCTTAAAGTTCATCCAGTTTTAACCCCCTGCCATGGGCAGGGACACCTTCCACTATCCCAGGTTGCTCCAAATCCCATCCAACCTGGTCTTGGACACCTCCAGGGAAGTGGAAGCTTCTCTGGGCACCCTGTGCCCTGGCTTCACCACCCTCACAGGGAAGAATTCCTTCTCAACATCCAGTCTGAATCTGCCCTTTTTCAGTTTAAAGCCATTTCCCTTTCCTGTCACTCCAGACCCTTGTCCGAAGTCCCTCTCCAGCTCTCTTGGAGCCCCTTTCAGCACTGATGGGGGGATTCTAAGGTCTCCCTGGAGCCTTTTCCAGGCTGAACATCCTGGGATCTCCCAACCTGTCTTCCAAGCCCCTGATCCTGCTTGTGGCCCTCCTCTGGACCCACTTAGCCATGTCCTCCTCATGCTGGGATGACAGAGGTGACTTGAGGATGTCTTTGCTGCCAACTCTCTTCCTGAACTGCTGTTTGGGTTTCCTGAACTGATAATGTGTCCATGTCTTTGCTGGATGGTCACTGGACCTGTTACTGCCAGACCATGGCTATTGGTGAGGTCTTTACCTGGCTCAGCTCCCAGATTCCTTTTCCTGAGGGACAACAGCAAGAGCTGGATGAGGCTGGGCAGAGCCACCAAGTACCTGTGCACTCAGGACACCAATATTGTTTTGTTCTACTGCGTTTTTCCTCCAGACAGTGCCTGCTGTCAGAACTACTGGCTTTAATCAAAAAATAAATACATTTCAGCGTGGCTCATTATGCTAAATGAAAACAACAGGGGGCTAATGAGCATTGTGAACAAGGCATTAACATGGCAATCAGAGGTATCCTAAAGACAGCTGCATCTTTCTTCCAACACTGTATACACAAACGTGTATACAGTTGTGACCTCATCTGTTGAATTTAATTCAGGGAATAAATAGATTTAGCAGTCTAACTTTGATTTACCTTTGTAGCACTGTGTTACTATTACGAAACTAAACTGCCAGCTTGGTTTGTGCAACTGTTCAGGGGTCATTCTTACTCTTCAGTGAGCACATTTAATATTGATAATTTTGGGGTAGAAGTTAAAGTGTTACTCTCCCAGTAAGCGTTGTGGGAGGCTTGTGCCAATGTCAGTCTGTAGAGAGAAGGTGCTGTGGCCCTGGCAGTTCTGAACACAGGCAGACAGGCTGTCTGTGAATTGTCTGGGATCCCAATGCTGAAATAACACATGGAGGCCAAAACTTTCCGAATGCTTTTTTCAAATTTCTTTCTTTTTTACCTCTCCTCCTTAAAAGTCTAAAAGATCTGAAACAGTTTTGGCTACTCCTCTAAACGCTGCCGAACAGCGGGCTCATTAGAGCAGCATCATCCCGGCTCCTGTGGCACCAGCAACACCACAGGGCAGTGGCACCTCCCTCGCCAAACGGGCGGGGAAAAACCGTGAAGGGAAGCCAGCGCAGGGAACAAAAAGGGGCAGGGGAGGGCCGGGCCCGTGAGGGAAGGAGGCGTTCCCGCCCTGCCTGTCCCTCCCCTCAGCCCGGCCGCCATTTCGGGAGCGCTGCGCGGGCACGCGGCGCCCCCTGGCGGCCCCTCGGCCCGGCCCGGCCGCCATGAAATCCGTGTTCGTCACCGTGGGCACCACCAGCTTCGATGAGCTGATCGCCACCGCCCGCTCCCCGCCCGCGCTGCAGGTCAGCTCAGCCGGCCGAGACACCGGCTCCGGTACCGGCTCCGGGCCGGGCCGGGCCTCCCTCCCGGGGCTGGCGCCTGCGCCCTGAGCTGCCCCGCCCTCCCTGTGGCCGTGGTGCCGGCTGTCTGAGGGGCCCGGAGCGCTCCGGGGCTCCCGCGGGGAGAAGCGTGAGGGGTGGAGGGAGGGGAGGGATGGTCTCTGTGGGAAGGGGAGAGGGCCACCGGGCCGGGCTAGTCGGGAGCTGGGCACACCCCTCACACACCCTCTGTATGCCCGCCTCATCGCCTTCATTCCACCCCCGCCATCGTCCCCCCCTCCCCACCATCTTCCCCAGCGCGTTATCCCCTCCACTCATCCCTGCCGTGCCCCGCAGGCGCTGCAGAGCCGCGGCTACCGCAGGCTGGTGCTGCAGGTGGGCCGGGGCTCGCTGCCGCAGCCGCAGCCGCAGCCGCAGCCCAGCAGCAGCGCGGCCGTGGCGCTGGAAGTGTTCCGCTTCAAGGACTCGCTGGCTGAGGAGCTGCAGAGCGCAGACCTGGTCATCAGCCACGCAGGTACAGCCCCGGCTGCTTCCTGGGGCTGCGGGAGGGATGAAGGCTCGCCGCCTCAGGGAATGCTGAGATCGACAGCTAGAGTTGGGTTGTTCAAGAGGCTCCCCTGTTTCAGCAGAAAATAGGGGGATATTTCATATATTTCATCTCTCACCGTGATTTCTGTTTCCCTTTTAGGTGCTGGTAGCTGCCTGGAGACCCTAGAGAAAGGAAAACCACTAATAGTAGTAATAAATGACAAGCTGATGGACAACCATCAGCTGGAGCTGGCCAAACAGCTCCACAGAGATGGCTGTGTCCTCTACTGTAACTGCAGGTATGGAGCTGCTGTGGCTACTCCCACTGGACAGGAACATTCAATCCATGTGACTGCAGAACTGAGAATGTAACAAGGAAATAAACATCATTCTCTGTAATCTCCATCTAGATTTTCCAGAGTGAATAGACTAACACTAGGTAGTAATTTACCACACTTTCCAAACCTTTTGACCTTGGTGTCATCTAAATTTTTTTTTCCATTTGGGGGTACATCTATTTAGATTAAAAGAAGAAAACCACTTGGATTCAGGGGATTCATAAATCAGATATCTGGTTAGTAACTTTAAGTACCCCTGTGTTTCAAGTACTTACTCAGGCTGCTCTCTTAACAAACTTCCTGAATCCACCATACCCTCTGACAAGGAGTTTCACAGATGTACTGCCATCACTTCAAGAAGAAAAACCCAAACCAAATGAACAAAAACACACAAAAAAAACCCCATTTCACAAGCAAACAACACATGAAAAAATCCCACCATCACCAAAACTCCTAGCTCCCTTTCTTAAGAGTTCATCCTAACTCCTGTTGGGTTTATTCTCCTGATTTTGTCTGTATTTTACTATTTTCTCTTTCCTTGTGATTGACTCCACTCTAAAAATAACAGGTGACTTTTAAACTGGAGGCAGAAAAAATGTAACTCCCATTACTTAGTCTGCATCTTGTTCCTTTGCCCTGCAAGCAGAATTTCGTATGTTTCAGCAAAGTTTGCTGAACAGACCAGGCCTGGCATTCGTTTATATTGAGCAAGTTTCTTAATCTCATTATTTGGTGCTTCTGTCAGCTTTGGAATTTTTATTTCTTTGTGTTGGGCAGTGCCAAGCATTTTATTTGCAGCCTGATAATAGCAAGTAACAGATTGACATAGCTGTTCTTTCTGGCTCTGCGATCAGGGGAGAACTCTGCCATGTGTTCAGATAGGATGGATTTCCTCCTATGGTTTATGGAGAAGAACCTCAGATCTTGTTCAGTCTCCCAGCATTGCAACCACAGAAGGTTAAAAAGTATAAAAGTTGAGTTTGTCTCCAATGGAAGTGTGTTCTCAGCAGTGCTGCAAATGAGCCAGTGCTGGCTGGGACCTGCTGCTCTGTGCATTCTCTTCCTTTCCATACATACCCTTATTTAATTTTTCCATGCTAAAGAATTCTATATAAATGAATAGAAAGAAAATGGTATAAAAAATTCCTGTGGGATGGATCCTTCTTTAATTTTTGCTTTCTGTTTTTACAGCACTCTTGTGGAGACACTGCAGTCGATGGACTTGTCAGCTTTGAAACCTTTTCCTCCTGGACAGCCAGAAAAGTTTGCTTCGTTCTTGGATGAAGTTTTTGGGTTACAATAAACAAAACAGAGAAATAAAAAAATTGGAATAAAATGTCTCATCTCCTACACTTAAGATCTGCCAACTGGGCCTAACAGTCAAAGAAAATATCATTTAATACTAACTGATATTAAATGGCTTCCAGTTTAGTGCCGAACTCATTCAGCTTCATGCTTTAAAAAGTACAATGCCAGTAAGGAGGGAGTATGAGCTGTCCAGTTGAGTGAACTGACATATTTGTATCACAAAAGCTGCACTGGGACGGTGATTCCAGTGATGAGGACAAGCTAAACTACTGTTTACAGGCATGGCACATGCATAGTGGTCTCTTGACCATTTTTCCCAAGTACAGGTGGAAATAAATTGGCTTTGTTGATGTTCTGCAGATGCCTTTAGCTCTTATTTCATGTCTTTAAAAAAGCAATGAAAAGACAGCTTTAAAGTGAGAGATTTAAGCCTCAAAAGGGGAAAAGGCACATGGTGAATCTGCGTGAAAAAAGTCAAGAGCTGCAAACCTGCTGCCAAACTGCTGCCCTGGGTTTGGGTGATTTACCCACAAAGTAAAACAGGACAGGAATGGGCTTGGCAATGCAATCGCTCCTTTTGCATGGTGTTAGCACATCATAACCCATCAGTCTGGACTTCTGCACACCCAGTGTTTCCTATTTAGGTTATATGTAAGGGAGAAGTTCTCCCCTGTGAGGGTGGGGAGCCCTGGCACAGGTGCCCAGAGCAGCTGTGGCTGCCCCTGGATCTCTGGCAGTGTCCAAGGTCAGGCTGGACGGGGCGGGAACACCCTGGGATAGTGGAAGTGTCCCTGCCCATGGCAGGGGGGTTGAAAGGGAATGAACTTTAGGGTCCCCACAAACCCAAGCCATTCTGGGATTCTTTGCTGCTCATCAGAGCTTCCCATTTAAAGTACTGAAACTGAAAACTATTGAAAACCAAAGAGGGCGTAAACTTTAAATGTTCATGCATGCTCTTCGGCTTCTAATGCTCTAGAACTTTAGAAGTGCATAATGGGTGTTAATTGCCCTTCCTACAAGGACATTATTCGTTTGGGGAGGGGAGGGGGTTGCTTTTGTTGTTTAAAACAAGGAAATGAAACACCTGAATTGGCCCATCTGATGTCTAAGTACAATTTTTATGAGGAAATTAAATGTTCATAGAGGCATTCAAATCAAGCACAAAGAATAAATCAGGCCACACGGTTGTGCAAGGGTCAGTTTTGCCACTCCCCCAAAGTTTGCCCCAAATACTTGATTAGTGGCAACTAAGATTATTCACTCCCTTACCCATTTCTATAGAGTTATTTCAAATCCACTGCTAGCAACTCGCCTCCAGCCGGGAGCGCGGAGGGAATTTTGGATAACCTGGAGTGATGTTCCCGCTGGGTCTCTACGATGAAGTTGAGCTTGGCCAATGGAGGAGACGCTTCCCGCAGCTAGGGATGCGCACCCCCAGCGTGAGCCGGGCACCCTAAAAATGGGCCAAAATAACCTGAAATGGCCCCGGGCGGGGTCCGAAGGGTCGGGGCCGGGCGATTCCCTCGCAGCCCGTCCCGCAGGTGGGCGCGGTGCCTCATTAGCGGGGCCTCATTAGCGGCGGCCGCGCGCGTCGCGCCTCGCGCCTCGCCCGCGTCTCCGCGCCCGCCTCAGCCGCCCTCGGCCGGGAAGATGCACAAAGGCTCCAAGAAGTACTTCGGGCAGAAGTCCTTCAGCGAGGTGGCCATGGACGATTACCTGGGCAGCTTGGGGCTGTACCGTAAGATGACGGCCAAGGACGCCTCCTGCCTCTTCCGAGCCGTCTCGGAGCAGGTGCGCAGCCGGCCGGGCTGGGGGCAGCCGGGGCGCCTCAGGCCCGGGGCGGGCCGGGGGTGCTCCTGGAGACCCGGCCCGGTGCCCAGAGCGAGGGGGATGTGTGTGGGGGTTTGTGGGGATGTGTGTGGGAATATGTGAGAGTGTATGTGGGGATAGGTGCGACCGGCTCCAGGCGCTTGGGCTCCCCTCAGCCTGAGGTGCCCCCCAGCCTCTGCACCGCCTCCTGTTGTGGTGGCGTTAATCTGGAGAATTTATGCCTAGTAAGTTCAACTCTTGACGCTTTCTCCTTTATTACCGTTATTTTCCCAGCTGTTCTCATCTCAAATTCATCACGCAGAAGTTAGGAAGGCTTGCGTCTCGTTTATGAGGCAGCACCAGTCTAGGTTTGAATCCGTAAGTACCGTGTGTTGTGTGAGCTGGGTACTTGTGGCTGCAGAGTGCTGTGGGAGGGGGTCATCGTGAAAACACGATGGTTTGTCACGCTTGAAAGACAGGAGAAATGACAGGCTGCCTGCTTCCTTATGTTGAGCTGCAGTTGCACAAGTTTTATTTGACTTCGTTACTGAAGTTCCTGAAAACAAGCAAGTTACTAAAACCTAAGTAGTGAGTAGGGCGTTATTTGTGTAGTGTAGTCTCTGTGGAGCGACCATTGCAGAATTTATTAAGTGGTAATTTGTAGGATTTTGGAGCAAGAAATTAATATTGAAAGATGGTGGGAAATTCTGGAATAATTACATAAATTCGTGGAGTTTCGAGGTGTAGTTTTTAGTTGGTTTTGTCTGTGCAGTGTGGGTTTGTAGGGTATTATGTGGTTTTGGAGTTTTTGTTTGCTTGTTTGCCCTGTAATCACATTTAAGTGCTTCACCTAATCTAGGAAGGAATTGATTATTACTTGGACTCATGTCCTTAATTTTTTTTTTATTTTTTAGAATCTCTTGGTACTAGCACATTGATACCCCAAATCATTCCTATGTTCTACATGCCTTGCCCCCTCCAAATCAACAGCTGGTAGCTGCTAAGTAGTGTTTAGGTTTAATTTTAAATTTGCTTTCTAACTGCTGAAGTTTTTATATTTGTTTTCTTCTTTGTTTTGTTAAAAGTATGTGGAAGGCTCGTTTGAGAAATACCTAGAACGACTAGGAGATCCAAAGGTAAGCCTAGTCTAAGACTTGCTAAGAGATTTAAATTTGAAGAGACTAGAACAGGAAGGTGTTTAGGTAGTTATTTAAAATGTGGTTATCTTTGTGGGGTTTTGTTAGATAGACCCAAATCTTGGGGAATCAATTGCATAAGTAATACTAAGGGTTTGTACTGAATAAATTTCATATGTATAAACAATACTAGTTTTAGTGAGAAATTTGCATGGGTGCAAAGGAGCAATCTGCCGGCTGGACAGTAGAAGCTTATTCAGAACTGTAGTTCTTTAAGAAGAAAAAAAGCAAAATACGTGTAGTGTACCTTAAATGAACTGTGTGTTAGGCTTTATAATCCCCTGCTTCTTCCTTTACTGTTCAGACTTCTATTTCTTTAGTCTTTAACCAGTTACCTGGGTGAATGCAGCACTTTCTGAAACAAATGGGGGTCTAAAAAAAATTATCTGAAGTGACATGTTGGAGCAGCTCTGGCAGCAACTCAGTCTTACTAATTTTGGCAATTGTGGCCACCCCATATAGCAGGCTCCTTTTACCTGACTTTTACTCAAATCCTTATATCTCAACTCTCAGTGCACTATTGCTTTAACAAACTGATGAGTTTGAATAGGTATTGTAATACTACAGAAGTGTAGAACATAGTTGTTGATGTTTAGATGCCTCTGCTATCTCACATAATCTCATAATTTTGCATAGGAAAGTGCTGGCCAGCTGGAAATAAGTGCTTTATCAATGATGTACAAGTAAGTGCCCCTTTCTTAAGGTTTACTTTGTTTTGCATTTGGTGTGGGGGTTCTGGCCCCAGAATTTTGTGTGTTTGCCACTAAGAGGTGAGTGTGTGAAGCATGATGAGAAATGCTTCCCTAAAAAACTTACTTAACAGATGTGTAAATGGAGTAATCACTCCCCCTGTTCTAATGGAGATTAAGGGCAGGGTCAGTTTCCAGAGATGCTTTTTTTGCCATCTTTTTGCTGATACTAAATTTGAATGCCAAGTGTTTGCTTCTAGTGGCTGAAGCGTGGAAAATGAGGAAAACCAAGGATCTGTGTGGTACTTACTAGTGTGACTAAAACTCATGTAGGTGTTCTTGAAAGCTCCAGAAGTGAGGAGTGTCTGCCCTACCTGTTTGTAAACACTGCTATTTATTGCAGAGGTGACACAGAACTGTGCAGTACTGCTGTGTGTAAAAAGCAGTCTGGCTCTCTAGTGGTAGAAAATAGAAGCCTTCTTTTGCAGGAACAACTGAAATTGGCAAGAATTACTAGCTCCCTGCACTGAGGTTCTACTCCTTTTGCAGGGTGCCTAAATCACTTAGACTGAATTGTCTCAATGTCTGAGCACCCTTCTGTAAACATAAGTACATTAATCTGTGAGTAAATATGATCTTTCACAGATAATTTTTGTTTTCCCTCAAGATAGGTTTGCTCCTCTGGCTGTTGCTTTATGGTAGCATTCATTTATCAGGAAAAGTCCTTTGCCTGATTATTCTGTAAACAACAGCTCTAAACTGCTCCCTGGAAACTTCTTCATAACCTGGTTCTACTGAAAGTGTGCCCTTGCAAGTTTTGTTTTCCTTCTGCTTACCTAGGCGAGACTTCATTGTGTACCGGTACCCCGGGAAGCCACCCACTCGTGCTACAGACAATGGCTTTGAAGACAAGGTCAGTAGAGTGAGGGCAGCTTCCTTCTGTTCCCCTGTTCCGTTCTTATTTTTCCTGAAGCTGGATGAGTTGTGCAGTTTTTTTCCCTGAAGAGGCAAATTTACTGGGAAGGGATGACTGTAACAAACTGATTGATTTTTGTGACTTAACAAGTGATCCCATTTCAGAATGGGAGCTATTGGAACAGCTTATCTACATCAGAACTACTGCTGGGGGCAAAAGGAAGGAGCAGAAAGGACAAGTACTCTGTATTACCTTGCCTCTCACCCCTCTGGTGCTTTCTGGAGCTGTGTAGATGTGGGTGCACAATTGTGTGGCTACTTCAGGCATGGTTTCAGTGTGGGCTGCCAGATTTGCCAAGGTGGCCAGTGTGCTCTGAACCTGTGCTGCTGCAGCTGTTACTCATCTGTTGATGAGCATTGCTGTCTTCCTTTACATGTGCTTCTTTCTTCATCTACACAGTTTCCTGTGAAGCTTAATTTAATTCCGAAATGAGCTGAGTTTAAAAATCAAACAGCATGTTCTAAATGCATGTTTGCCCTCCAAGGCTTTCCCACCAGAGCTCTCATTAAGTGTTGCAAGCTGTCTGTCATTACACTGTGAGTTCAGGCAGCAGCTCCTTCTGGTGTTGCTCCTCCTCACCACGAGAGGAGAGCTTGTGTTGGCAGAATCCACAGAGCACACAAAATTAAGAGTCCTGGCAGCTCTGCTCCCTCTGGGAGCTGGTTTTTTGGGAAGCATCCTTGCTGGCAGTGTGCTGACAGCTGCCTCAAGGGTTCTGCCTGTTGTAGTTGCCTGTGGTTTTGTGCCAGGAAGTTTGGTGGGACATGTTTACGTGGTGTGTCAATGCATGTGTTGCTGAAATCATCTCTTCTGCTTCTTAAAAGCAAGGTTTTAAGGGCTAGAGAAGTAAATACTCTTCTAGTCTTTCAGGCAGAGAAGGATGAAATGTGCCTTTGACACTTGGCACAGTGTGACTCAGGGTGCTGTGTTCGATGGGTTGTATTTATTTTACCTCCTGAGCAAATGGTCTTGGAAACAAACTTCTGTTTCATGTTCAGTACAGCAGGATGTACAGATGGGTTTGGTTTTTTTTCTTCATATCATATCAAGTTATTTAGACTTTATATAGATTTTAGTTTTGAGCTGATGCTGCAGCTTTTTCATTATTATATTGAGAATATTTACTGTTTTCTTGATGAGTTGATGTCCACTGTAGAATGAAAGAATATCAGAATTTGTGAATATATCATTCCAGCCTTAAAACCTTCTTTTATTTTTATTTTCCCAGATTTTACTGTGTTGTTCCGGTAACGGCCATTATGACTCTGTGTATGCAAAACAATTTCAGGAAAATGCTGCCATTTGCCAGGGTAAACTTGAAATAATTTTTTCTATGGAAGAGAATTATGTGTTTTCATATGTTTAGGGGCAGGGTTTGTTTCAATTTTCAGGGGTGGGGAGAAGAGAGATGGAAGCTCACTTAAGGTATATTTTTATGCATAGACTCTTTTTTTACCTATTAAGTGAGTGTTGGACCTAATGACTTCCAGAGGTCCCTTATTCCCAGCTGAGTTACTTTATGATCCTGTCCTTAACTGCATTTGATGTCAGTAGATAATAATAGATCATATCTGAAGATCTGTCTGCCTTGAAAACTGCAAGAGTTCTTCTGGATCTGATATTATTGAGCTTTGTGTTGGTTTGTTCAGCTGTATTATATGAGATCCTCTACAAAGATGTGTTTGGCATGGATGAGGAAGAATTAAGGTCTGCAGTTGAGGTGTTTCGAAGTGGATCCAAGAAGAACAGAAACAGTGCTCCTGTAGGAAGTGAGGATGCAAACTTTGGTTGTCTCCATGAAAAAGTGCCCAGAAATCCATCAGAAAAGAGGTAGTATGCTGGGAAGGGGATCTGGTAAGAAGGAAACAAAAAAAGCCTTAAAAACCTTGCAGAGGACAAATTTTCCAAGTTTCTGTGAATTTTTCTGGAATAGTAACTCTTCTTTTTCCTGTGTTATGACACAAACACAGCTCAAGTGTATCGTGGAACAGAGTGTGCTTTCCTTGGAGCTGGGAAGTGCCACAAAATTGAATATCCTCTGCTGCAGGCTGTGTTATAGTTGTGTGTTACTCTGTAAAATGACAGCTTATTTGTAAGTGAAATTGCTCCTTATTCATTAGAGCTTTATTATTATTTTTTTTTAATGAGAAACTTATTATTCTTCTAAGCCTCCATAGCTCTGAAAGGCTTGAGAGCAGCCTCTGAATTCAATCAGTGGGATCACCTGCATCCTTTCCTAATGCCAGCTGTGGCCCTCA
>JANRMJ010000026.1:5838434-5850162 GCA_025584955.1 Alethe diademata
TTTATGAATCTGAGTCCTGTCAGCTGTTTCTTCACAAGTGAAATGTGAAGGACACAGGTGAACCCAGCAGATAGGCAAAACATGTTCTTGGTTTCCTGTCTGGCATTCAGAGTACAAAATACCCAGCTTCTGATACTGTATAATGGTACAAGGTAGCTAAAAATCCCATCTCTGCTACTTATTGACTGTACACAGGAAATAGGAGGATTCAAAGCAGAGCACAGAGCTCTGTTGCCATTCTGTTGTATTGGAAAGCATTCAAATGTGAGAGTTTTTTGTTACAGCATGTGTGCAAAGACTTCTTTTTAGAGCACGATTTTGGCCTCAGAATTGTATAATAATGAAGATCTCAAATTTAGCATTGAGATCTGTCAGATGAGTTTTTCTGCTGCCTCCTGGGCTTGAGCATTCTGCAGAGATTTCATGGTTCTCATGGCTTGGGAAAGGTTAGCTGCTTTTTGGCATTCACTGTGGCTGATCTGGAAAGCAAGAAGTTACCAAGAAAAGTTTTTAAGTGATACTTGTTGTCTGACCCAAAGTGCTTTGCATGCTGAAGAACTCCAGCATTTCACCATGCCATAATCAGTAATGAGGATCATTAAAATTCTTGGAACAGAGTGTGGTAACCAATTATCTGTGTAGAATACTGACATGCAGAGAAGCCAGGCAAGGAACAGAGGTAAAAAAAGCTGAAATCTAACAGCAAGGAGACTTTAGGCAATATTAGCTTTTCCTGGATGGCATTTCTTGTTTGCCAGGTGCCGGGACTCTGGCAAGATAAGAGATGTCCAACATTCTTAATTCCAGGGTTTGTATGAAATGCAGGATTAGCTCTGTGCCACCACAGAAGCTGCAGTGTTGTAGTAGTGCTGCTTGCTCCATTATCTGGCTGTTACTGTCTCATGTGACTTAGCCTGGTTATGGTCTATTGGAAGAACATCTAGAGTTACTCCACTGTTACTATGGAGAATGTTCAGGTATGCACAGGAAGTATTTAACTCAATTGGCCCATAAATTGTAGTTGGGTGCTGTCATGAAGTACTTCTAGGATATGTGAAGAAAGAACAGTAGCTTAAAGGCTTTTTCCCCCATTTTATATATTTATTTATTCATTTATTTTTAGAGCTTCAAAAAACTGACTACATGGTGTTTGCTGGGAGACAGTACTATTTAGGAGACAAGTGTCAGGTTAGTACTCAAAGGAGACCCAGTTATGATAAACTGTTAGAACTACTTTAAATGGTCTATGATAAACCATGAAATCATTTGATTTCATAGGATTTTCTGACACTTTTCTCGTTCTCTTCCCTGTAGATGTTCTTCTAAATGTAATTTCTTCCTAAAATCTACCTTTAAACCTGGCAGTGTGATAGAAAGGCAGTTTAGGGATTCAGTTCAAACAAGTCATCCACATTCTCTGAGTGTGGAAGTTCCAGGCAGAGCTCAAAATGCACAGGGGGTGCTTTTGATGTAGTTGTCTTTAGATTTTTCACTTGGGCTAAGCAACAATTCTGGATAGTCTTCCTCAACAGTGAAGTAGCAAAATACTTTTATAAAATAAAAAGGGAAGAGCTAAAAAGGGAGGAGTAAAATGATGTGGACAGGAGATGCCAAAAGGAAGGTCAGTTTTCTTTGTATTCTGATGTCATATATAGTGAGGACAGATTTTTTTTTTTTTTTATCACTCTTTAAGGTAGTGCTAATGGTTCACTCAGTGACTTGTTTCTCACTGAGCAGAGCTTTCCTTTTCCTACTTTAGCTTCTATTCTCTTCAAGTTCTTAAGCAGCAGTCTTCCTTGGTACTTATCTGCTGGGCACAGGGGATAAAAATAAGTTAGGCAGCAGCTATCTTGCCTCTCAGTTGCTCACAAGACTGATTTTATTTCTTTTTGTCCTCCCTGAAGTTAGTACAGCGCTCTTTATTTTGGTTGCAGTTTTGAAGATGTGTTTGAGACTCCTGGGCCAGCTCAGTACCATGGGACTGGCTAGGAGCAGCCTTTGCTATTAGTTAATGGTTTGTGGACAATATTCTGATGCAGTTTGGGGTTTTTTTAGAGCTTCCCTTGTTCTCTCTCCAGGTGTGTCTGGAACCAGGAGAGAAGTATTACAATGCCCATATCCAGGAAGTTGGACAGGATAGCAACACACTGACTGTATTTGTTGAAGAGCTGGCAGAAAAGTAAGGAGTGTGGTGATGACTTCAAGTTTAAACTCTTTCTGGTTGAGGGGGTTTGTTTTTCTTCTTGAATTTCTAATGACCAAAATCATCATTATAATGCTTTCTGTGAAATCTTGCTGCTTTTCCTTCACTGGAATGTAAAAGTGATCGTGGCAGTTTGGATTTAATTCACAGAGAGCAAATTTCCCTCTGCTGTTTGGTTTCTCTGGAGTTACGTTATACCAAAGCAACAAAATAATTGGATCTTCTGGTGAATCTAATCACTTTCTCCCCCTTGGTGTTCAGTCATTCACCCTCCTCCAAAGCTGGGATGGACAACATCCTGCAAAAATTGTGTAGTCTCATGCTTTTGGGTGTACCTCTGGAGTCACACAAATGCAGGCAGCAGAGAGAGACTTGGCCCAGGAAATAAACAGTGTTTAAACTAAAGCCTAGCTTGCCTTTTCTCATTAAACAGCTACCAGTAATGTGTACTTGGTCCAGAGAAACAGATTATTTATTTTCACAAACTATTTTCCTCTGTCTTGGTGTTGCTTCAGCTTATATTGTGCAGAGTGTGTGTCTGGGGTACTGCTAAGGTGGGTGTCCTTCCTGCAGGCACACAGTTCCTTTGGCAAACTTAAAGCCAGTGACAAAAGTGGCTCCTGTCCTTGCTTGGAATATGGCTCACAACAGAAGAGGAGGAACTTACCAGAAAGTAACAGGTGGACACTTCTCAGGAATAGGTTTGTACAAGGCTTCCAGAAGCATTCCTTCCCTGGGGAAGTAGAGGAGGTGTTCATGACGGTTGTAACTGTAGCAGTCTTTGGATATCGAAAGGACTTAATTCACCCCGTGGTGGAAAACTTGGCCACTGCAGGGATTTGTTGGAATGTTATCTTTCAGACAGTGATGAATTTGCCTTTGCAGAAGAGCAAATCCATTGAAATACAGAGCAAATTTGATATTGCTCAAAATGGCCCAGAACAAACTTGCCAACTTGAACCATCTAAAAGACATGTCAGTGAAACAGGGAGTTTGTCTGATGTGGCATTAGCAGACATGCATGGATGGACCAGGGCTTCCCCAGCCACTTAAATATGGATTCCATTTAATTTGGAAGAGGAGTTGAGGTTTTTCACTTTAATACATAAATGCTGCGTGCACAGAGAGATTTTAACACTGAGTACTGGTTGGGTCAGCTGAAGCTGGGAAGGTACTCCCATGTCAGATACTTGTGTCCTCATCATGTAGAATTCCTGCTTGATCCTTTTAAAGAAAGGTCTGTAGTTTCCATATTTACAATGCACTTTCTCTGGACTAGGCCCCTGGCTTTCTTTTCTATGGCTTCAAATATTAATTCTTCTCTTTATCGTTGGAGAGCCTGGCTCAGGTTTAAGGTGCAAATCTCTTTTCTGTCCTCAACGCAAACTGCAGAAATGGACATGAAAGCACGCAAGAGGATGCTCAAGAAGGTCCGTGGGAAGGAGGTGTTCATGGCTGTGGCTTACAGCAGGGGCCAGCCCATGCTGCCCCCCCGGCTGCAGCACAGCGCTCCCTCGGGGCGCTTCCCTGCCCTGCACTGCCCGCAGGGAGGGGCAGCCCTGGCGCCCTACAAACCCTACCACCAGCAGAACCCTCCCAGACACCCGCGGGACGCCGGCACGCCCAGGTAGGGAGCTCTGAAAACACCAGCTGTTCACTCTTGCTGCAGACTGGTCAGGAGAGGGTTTGTGCTGTTTGGGTAAAACTACAGCTGTGGGGCACTTCCTGGTAATTGCAGCTTAAACTCAGGGGATCTGCCTGATTTATAGACAGGCACAACATGTGTGGCCCTCAAATAGCATTCTACCCCAGCCCGGGAGAGAGGCTGTCAGAGCTGTGACAACTTTTTCTGCATGTCCTGATGAGTGACAACAAACCTCTTCCACCAAAAAATGCTCTGCCAGCTGTTGGGGAGGAAGGTGGGGCATGAATTGCCTGTTTGCAGCAGTGTGTGAAAGAACAGGTTTCTTGTGGCTGTACAGAAAGAACGGAGTTAAAATTGAGAGGAATGTCAGATTTGTCTTTACAAACAAGCTGTGGATCTGCTGGTACATAAGACTACCATGGAGAGATAAACTATGAGATGGATTCCACTAATTGAGGAATGGAAAAAGATATTTGCCTTCACAAACAAACTGCAGGCTTGCTGATAAATGAAATTGGATATCGAAAGATGAAAGAAGCAATGGGAGAAACTATGAATTCTATAAGAATTAAAAATTAAAAGGGAGGGCTATACATTAGAGGGGAATCTTACGTATCAGGTGTTTTGGGACGTCTGTGCCTCTCAAATACCTCAGCCCATGGGGAAAGAAAGAGGGAAATGCAGCCAGGAAATTGGGATAAAAAGAGAGGCTGCATCCTCAAGAAATTTGAGAGATCCCAGAGGAATGCCCCATGGCCTCTCCCTTTATTTGAATAAAGCAGAGAGGACTCCTCTGTCTCCTCTTTGGTCATAAGCCTCTGGTGTTTGTGGATTAATTTCCTGACAAAATGAAGCAGGTGAAATGCCCTGGTGGTGACTGTCCCCTCCTCTCTCGTCCCAAGCTCGTACAGCCGCAGCCGCCGCCCGCTGCCCTGCGGGAGCAAGGAGTGCCACTACGGCTTCGGGGCAGGGGCTGCAGAGGAGCCCCAGGGGCCAGAGGGAGCTGTAACCTTCTGTGAGATTGGAGGAGATGATGACACTGCTTTCCCTGCTCTGCCTGTGAGTTATGAACAAAGGGTAAGCTGAAGCCTCTCACCGAGAGAGGAGGAGGGGGAAACTAAATGCACAGTGATTCTTTACCTAAATACACAGCAGATTTTTTTGGTTGTCTTGGAGTGAGATTTAGCAGTGACTGCATTTTTGACAATGGAAGACTGAAATGCTAGTTCCTGTAGCTTGAAACATCAATTTGTCTAGATACTCCCATTCTTTGTATCTTCAGTAGCAACACTTGTTTTCTTTTAAGCATATTTTCATAAACATAATCATGTTTCTTCTTTCTATTGCAGTTCGAAAACAAAATCTCTTCCTCCTGTGCATGTCTGTCTAGCTCTAAATATTGTGGGAGAAAGCTTTTCACTTGTTTGCCACACTATAATTTATCATTTGGATAGCAAGATTCAGAAACTGGATAGTGATAGCCTGGATTTTTTTCTTTTGAATTTGAAGTTGTGATGTTTTGGATTAACATGTTGGTCCTGACACAGTTTCTTCTTCTACAGAAACAGGAAAAATATACAAATCTAGACTTTTCTTAAAGCAGTTTTTTTTGTTGAGTTGTAGATAAAGTGGCAAAGTGTATTTGTAAAGTTTAAAATGTTTTTTTTTTCTTTATTTATAGTCTAAACCTAGTCCAAAGCTGGGTGTGCTAAAAAAAATCAATTTATACCTAGGTATCTGAATAGGACAACAGATTTTAAAAAAAATACAACCTGGTATGTTTGAATTTTTTGCTGTGTTGAAGCCGTGAACTTAACTAATGTTGGACTTGTATTTAAATGAGGGAGAGAGAATGTGCTTAGGGCTGTTTCAGCACCAGTCATTTTTTCTTTGCTGTGATGTACTAGATCTGTAATCTTTGCTCTGATTTTTCCTCCAAGAGTGCCAAGGAATAAGGACACATTATCCTGCAACTTCTTTTTTCCAGCATGAAATCAATACAGCTCAGTGGCTTTTTCTCCCCTTTGCTAGACTTGCCTGCAGCTCCTAATGAATAGATTTTCATGTTCATTCAGTGACTTTGTCTATGCCAAAGCTTTTTCTCTGTCTCTTCCTTGTCTTGTTTAGTAAAGGAATGTGACATTTCCTGGGGAAAGATGCATCTCACAGAGGACTCTGCCATGCTGCTAGAGGCTGGTGGGAGAATCTTCTGCCTTGCCACCTCTGCTTCAACCTTGGAAATCTTTGAAGCCTCTCTGAGCGCTTTATCGATCTCATAGTCACCAGTGTCTTCTGAGGAGAGTTTTGAGTGTCACCTTAGCCATCACAAAAGAGTGAATCAACTTCTTTTGCTGGAGCATCTCAATCCTTATTCCTCCTTCAGAGAACTGATCCTGTAAACTGGGGTGCAACTAAAGATTTCACTGCACTGATTTCCGTGCAGCAACAAAGGGCATGTAAAACATTGAAGGAATGCTTGGGGTGTGCTGCTCTCTGAAATAGTCAGGGTTGCATGTGTGGGTCAGCCTAGTGCAGACAGTGCTGTCTATGCCAGCAGCCACCTTTTGGTTCCACTAGCTGTGACTAAAGGATGATCTTTCTCCATGGTGATCAGTGTTTGGATGAAGTGATGTGCTGCTGGTGTGGGGGGAATGCTCTAGAATGAGGAATGCACTCATACATTCTGGGGGTAGCAGCCTTGTCTGGGATCTGCTCCCTCCTTTGCAGCTTTGTTAGAGCTTGGGATAAAGCTGGCTGAGTTCTGGGAGGGAGCAGCTTCTCTGCATATGCCATAGGACAATGGTAAAGCTAAATTGCCTTAAGAGTGCAAGGCAGAACAGAAGGAAGAGGGAAGAAGTGTTTGTTGCATTGCAATGGACACACAGATGATGCTTCTAGTAAGCTTTGGTTGCAGCAAGCTGGGTCTGCAGCCAGCCTGTTTGTGTGTCTGTAGAACATGGAGAGGTTCTAAATTATTTCTAACTTTGCTTTTCAGAGCCACAGTAGCCCTGCTCCCATTGTCCATGGTCCAGGGGCATTTTGGGTAGCAAGGAGAAGTCCAAACTCTGTTCCATCTAACAAGCAGACCCTGAGTGCCTTAGAGGAGGAAGAAGCAAGTGAAAATGGTGAGTTCTTAAATATTGATAGGAAAAAAAATTAAGAGCTTGTCAATGTGTTTTTCATTGTCAAAAGTAGGTTCCTTACATCTCCTACAGGAGACAAAGTGAGATGATAATGAAAGCAGTTTATTAATGGATGAAAAATAATTGTAGTAACTCCAAATTTAACCTTTTTTCTACCCCCTCTTTTTTTCTTTTTCTTTGAATTAAAACTTCCTATTCCCTCTCCCTTGTAGGGAAATTTCACGAGGAATATATCTATGCACCTCCAGGTAAGTAAAAGTTTAGTCTTTACTGATAGAACATTTGGTGAATACAATTCGGTAATACAATCAAGTATGAGCTTTTTATAAGTTTCTGAAGGATTAGATTTAATGCAGCTCTTTTCAATTAATTTTGCCTATATCCTCCAGATCCCAACTGTGAAACTGCAACAGTGTTTAGTTCAGCAGAACCTACAGCAAACTTGGTAAGTTTTACTCACAGACTGTTCAGATTTGAGATCTTTGAGGTATGTGGAATTCATGGAAAATGTCCTAGGATGCATAATAGGCCAGAGACTTGATAAAAGAAGTGAAAACAGCTTTCCTTAATACATTCACCATCCTTTTCCTCCCTGAATGGTGAGGTTTTTATCTGAGTCTGCAAGTGCAATGGATACACTGATGATTTTCCACCTTTCCCTCTGCAAAGAGAGAATGTGTATTTGAGTACTCTTAATTTTTCTCTATCTGCTCCAGACACCACTTGCTTTTATCAGGCCACCCTTCAGGTTATAACCCAGTTAATCTTAGTCCTCCTCTGTGGGACTGGAGAGATCTCATCTGTGACAGAACTTGCTTGGAATTTTTCATTTTTTTTTATTTTTTTTTTAACTAAATCTGTAGTCACCTGCTGCTCCACAGTGGGTGTGAAAGCAGTCCTGAGCATGCCAGAATTAAACTGTGTTTAATTAAGCTACAAAAGACATTCTGGGTGTACAATCCATAAATTTTAAAATAAAAAATGGGTGTGGTGTGTGTTCCTTGTGGCTTTTTTTTTTTTTTTGGCCACTGAAATGGACCATGCTTTGCTTTGGAATCCCTTCAGGAAGAAAGGCCAGTCTTGATGTCACCTCAGGATGAAGTGGCTTCCTACAGCTATCCCCAGAAAGTAGTGTCTGGTACTCTGAGCTGTATCTCACACTTGAGTGTGGTGGCCCTGCAGAGAGGTAACCACTCTGCTTGGCCTATGACAGTTTGTGGGGACCCCTCACTGCCTCTGGCAGCAGAGAATGCAATTCCCTGCAAAACACAAGCAAAACAGAAGATGCCTTGCAGGTGTCTGCAGCTCTAAACTGTTATTTTCAAGCCAATTTTTAGAGAGTTTGGATAGTTAGTTTCTTTACAGCTAGGATTTACCAGATGCATTTGTGTGAAGTGAGAATTTTCAAGTGTGTGGTATTTTCATAGTCTTTGTCAAAGCCAGTTGCAGAGGCAGACTGTTGAGTGCTCTTGACTCTTTTTTTCCAGGTGTTGGTGAACTCTGCAACAGTTTCCACCTCCACAGATGTTTATACTGCTCCAGCTACAGGTCTCTCTTCAAATTCTGCTGCCTCCACTCCAGCCAGTGTCATAACAGCAGCTCCCCCACAAACAGCAGTTCAGCCTGTCCTAGTATCTCCCTTTTCTGTGGGGAGGCCAGGTAGAGTGTACAGACTGCAGCTGTGGACTTGGATTTCCAAGTTTTCAGTTCCATTTTCCCCTCCCTTCCACCCCCCATCCAAAGCAAGTGTTAAAAGGCTTAAAAAAAACAAAAAGTCACTTGCTTTGGTTTAAGATTATGTAGTGGCAACTTGGCTGCTGACTTCTTGTTTTGAAGGGGCTGTTGCACCTGAATTTTTATGGGAATTGGAAATCTGTTTGGGGTTCCCCCCTTGCCACCTTTAACCATTAATGCCAAGTGTTTGCTAGAAAATTCTTTTCAGAGGGCAGAAGTTCAGTGCAGCTCCCTTCACTTCCTCTTTTCTACAGCTAATTTTCCTCTTCAGCTGAGGTAGCAAGCCTCTAGAACACATTCACTTCCAGGAGTCACTGGCTGGGGTGTTTCAGGGTCCAGTTCATTTCTGTGACCCTTAGTTTCTTCTCTGCAAGAGATCAGGTTTGTGGGCAGTCACAGGGGGCACTCTCCAGCTTAGGTGCTGTACCTGCTTTGCTCTTGGGAAATGACAGTTATGAAAAAATTCTCTTTTCCTTCTTATGAAGAGCACTTCTCCTGTCTTCTATAACTTTTCATTTAGCATCTAAAAATCTCTACCTTCCATTCTGTTCAGTTCTGTCTCACTTTTCTTTTCTTTTTCTACTCTGTGTAAGAGTTTTGTCAGCAGGGTTCTCAAAACTGTCAGCTCACTGGTGCCAACCTGCTGCTGTGTTAGAGGTGTGGGCCACCTAAATAAATATTTAGCAGTTGTCTGTCCAGAAGATTTGTCCTAATAGGTCTCAAATTTTCCCTAGTTTTTGTGGGCTTACTGTGACACTTTTGAGGAATTGAAGTGCTGAGTCTGTTACTCTCTTACATGACTATCTGTCCTAGAAGACTGGCCTGCCTTCTAATACAAAGAAATGATTGAAAAAGACTTTTTCCTTGAACTGGGAATACACAACTTGCAGATAGAAATGCAGTTAAGGCTTGAGAGATTGAAACCTTCCCACTTAGTTTTAAAACTTCTGTACACCTTTCAAAGTGATTGCTGACCAGAATTTGTTAGAGTCTGTATTTAGGGACACTGAGGTGTCAAAGTACATACTGAATTGTGTAACTTAACACCTTACTTGCTTTACATGCCATGGCAAAGTTGACTTTTTGCATGACATTTGTTTCCTTCCAATTGTAGCAGTTTCTTCGGTGCCATTCCCGATTTATTCAGCTCCTCTTCCCCCAGTGAGTGAGGTGGGAGAAGCCAGTGCTGTTCTTCCAGCTTACTCTTGTGATCCCAGTGGCAGTGATTTGCCTCGAGGTAATGATGATGTTTTGTATTTTTACTCCTGCTGCTCTCCAGCACACTTCTGACTTGTGTTCTTCTTGGAAGCTTAAAGAACACCAAGTGAGAATACATAGTGAGAAGAAATGGCTCTCTGCAACTTGCAGGGAGTGAGAAATAATATTATAGGTACTTATGCTAAAACATTGTCATTCCCAGTTTTGAACAGAAAGTCTGTATCTGACTCAAATATGTGATTACTGCAGCTCTAAACAGCACCTTAAATAAATGAAAGCCCAGGGATAGGGTACTTGGCCTGTATCATAGTTGTTTGTGGCAGAGCAATCACTTTTCTGATAACTGGTTAAAATAAGAATTGTGTATTTATAAATTGTGCTGTTGCACAGTTCAGGGGAGTATTTTGGTTGTTTTCTTTTATGGCTCCAAGCTGTAATTCCATGGTATTACAAACCAGGGCTGAAGTGTGGGGTCAGCTTGTTCCTTGGGTGTGTAGCTTTGTCACACACACTGCCCTCAGCTGGGACAGTGTCGAAGATCACATCAGCTGTTCAGCAGTGAGGGTGCAGAGACCAAGCCTGCAGCTTTCACATTGCTGCTGCTGTGCCCTGCAGTTACTCTGCTGGCTCACCTGTGCCCTCAAATCCAAGATTTGTTCATCTTGGCTGTTCTAGTTCCCTTCCCTGCTGTGATCCCATCCCTCTGATCCCATGCACACATCAGAGTTTTCCAGCTTGAATGCCCTTAACTGAGGCTTTCCCCTCTTGGGAGAATGGGGTGTTAAGTGTGCTGACAAGAATCTGGAGTGGATGTGGATTAATAACCCCTCCAGACCCTGCCTGGAGCTCTTCAGCTGAGTCAGTCCACATCATATTGACCCTGTCCTCCTTGGCACAGACTGTAGGAATTGTAAAGATTGCTAGTTAATGATATTGTGTGTAGCACTTATGTTACACTGCTGGAGTATAATCTGTGTGGCCTTTGAGTTAAGAAACCAGCAGGTTTGGAGTAGGGCAGGGTGAAGTATGTGGCTGTGCTTGATCTGGAGTTCTGTGTGCTTTGCTAAAGACACTAGGGCTTGTATAGATGGGGAGCAGGATTTATCAACAGATTGAAGTTCCAAACCTGGGAAGAAAACCTGCTGTGGGCCCTAGCATTACTTGTATCTGTGTTTATTCCAGTTTCCGTAGCATCTTGTATCTTGTTTTAATGGCATTTAGGATTTATCAAGTGTGTTTATTAACACAGTGACCCCAGGTGTCCTGCCCTTGCCTGGTGCCTTGTATTTGAAGGAGCTGTTGATAAAAACCTGCTTGAAATTACTGTGTTCCAGAAACACTGTTCAGTACTGGCCAGAGCTTCCCAAACAGCACAGTAAAAACTCTATCAGGAGATGAGATTTTTATCATAATCCTTATGATTTTTGTCATAAACACCATGTCAACATGGTCTTTATATTTTCGTGCCAGGATGGGCAACTTTTTATGGCTTAGCTGTTGCTTCATAAGGTTTTACTGAAGGTGGACTTGATTTCCAGACATCTAAAAGAAGAATATAAACAAACACTGATCTTCAGTTGTACTGGCTTCTGTTCCATCATTTCACAGATGTCAGTATTTCCAGTGTCAGTTTGTCACTTCAGTCTCCCAGCAGTTCCTTTGTACTCCTATTGCTGCTATGGAAGCAGCTGTTTCATTCAGCTCTTATGCTTGCTTTGCATCGATTTGCATCAACAATTGAAGAGCAAAATTGGGTTTTTAAAAAAACACCAACTTTTTCCAGAT
>JANRMJ010000026.1:5855416-5887999 GCA_025584955.1 Alethe diademata
CAAAATTACACTGAGTTCAGGGGTGTGGGTTGAGAGGTTGGAGTTGGGTTGTTGGGTTTTTTTTGTTGGTTTGGTTTTTTTGTGGGTTTTTTTTGTTTGTTTGTTTGTTTTTTGTTTGTTTTTGTTTTTTGTTGGGGTTTATGCATATTCTAAGATGTGGGGTCAGGGTCTTTTTTTGGTGGGGAACCCAGTATCAGCCTGGTGCTTTTCCAGACCCCTTTGGCACATGTTTTAGTGTCATTATTTTAGTTTGTGTATTGTTGTTACAGTTTGGTACCAGACCAATGCTCTGGATTTTTCATGCCCAGCAGAATTGCTGTGAATGAGGATATTGGGATGTAGTTTGAAGCCATAACCATATTTTATCTTTAGTTAGAAGAATGAAAATAATCCATGAGTATTGATTTCTATTTGGAATTATTTTTTTCTGCAGATCAATGTTTGTAAGTTTTTTTTTTGTCCTTTATTGGACTTCTTGAATTGTGTTGCCTAATAGTAAATTTTTAAAGCAAAGATTTGATCCTGGAATGTGGAGGTTTTTTTGTTTTGTTTTTCTGTTTATGGCTTTTTAGCCTTGAAAAGGGAGAACACAAGAGTCCATCCATATTCTCACTAGTCATGCTTGCCACCTCCTTTCCTTTACTGTGTTTTTATATATGAAAGCAGAAACTTAAATTAAATTTACACCTAAAGGCTGTGCAGGCTTTGTGAATTTTGAGCACCATGGAGTGCTTTCCTTAGTGCCAGAGGACATGGCCCAAGCTGTGCCAGGAGAGGCTCAGGCTGCACATCAGGGAGAAATCCTTCATGGAAAAGGTTGTTAAACATTGCAATGAGCTGCTCAGGGAGGTGCAGAGTCCCCATCCCTGCAGGTGTCCAAGGAACACCTGGGCTGGGATCACTCACAGGTTAGACTTTTCTAGCTCTGTTGGCTTTTTTTTTTTTTTTAATTTCACCCTTAGCTTCCATTTCTCTCAGCAGTGCTGCTGGCATACCTTTTTCTTGTATAAAATTCCACCATCAAAGGCTGCATTACATACAGAAGATACTCAACATATAAATCCAGACCCAGAATTCCAAGTAACTGCTTTTTTCATAAGGAAGGGAAGATAAAACCATTGAACCAGGACTTTATAGCTTTGAAATAAGATCAGAGATTAAATTTTGCAGGGCAGGTCTGTATCTAGAAGCTCCTAGTCACTGCTGCTTACCAGATTTCAGAGTTAGCTGGGCTGCAGCAGGTAGGAAACAGCTCAGAGCACATTGCAGGCACTGACTGCAGCCCAGTCCTCCCTCAGGTGGGGTGATCTGCAGCCCCAGAACAGGTGCCTGAGGCCTGACAGGGTGGTTTTATCTCTTAGCCTCTGTTTATGGCAGTACTTTTATTCCAGATGCTAAATCCTGCCTTTCCTGGAGCAGCATTTTGCCACAAGCTTTGGGGTGCTTCTGACCCAAATAAGGGTCAGTCTGTGCTCACAGCTGTGGTTGTTGGGTTAGGGAAAATGGACTTTTAGAATAAAGTGGAATATCCCCTAATGATAAAATTGATGGACCATCCAACTCCTCCAGCCTTTCCTTTATGTATTTTTTCCTATTCTGTGCCTTCCCTATTTTCATTTCCCACTCAGTTGTAGACATGTGGTTTCTGAGTCTGCTTAAACCAGTACTTTTTCAATATGTCATAGTTGAAAGCAAAAAACGTTCCTTTTTGTGCTTGTGGTGATTATGTGAATGTGATTTGTACAACTTTTCAGGAAGTGCAAGTAAGAGGAGATAAAACTGCAAAGCTTCTCTCCACAGAATGGGTCAGGCTGGGAGGGATCTGGTGCCACCTCCCTGCTCAGGCAGGGTCGTCCCTGGCACAGGATTTTGTGCAGGTGGCTCTGGAATATCTCCAGTGAGGGACACTCCACACCCTCCCCCAGCAATCTGCTCCAGTGCTGGGTCACTCCCTGGCTTTGCAGGGACATGGGGGGATGGCAATCCCTGCCAGCTGAACTTCAGCCCCTGTTTCTGGAATCAGGAGCACAACTGGAATTTCCCAGTGCCTTGACTTTGAATTTTCTGATGTGAGCGGCAATGTGCACATCCAACTGCAGCTTTTGTTTTTATGTGAATATTTAAATTTCTGCACCTGTGGATCCCTGGGGTCCTGGGTTTTGCACCGTTTTTGCCATGGTCAGTGCTAATTTGTGTGTCCCCTTGTGCAGGAATCTTCTGCATTCCAAGCAAAGGGATATTGCCCTGGTTTAATTTGTGGAAACTCTTGTTTTACTGGAAGCTTGACCAAAAGCCTGTGGTCAGAGATGGGAACCTTTTGAAATGTATCTCCAGGACTTTAATGAGATTTGCTGGAGGACAGCTTTCCATAAGCAAATTATGTTAATACAAGTTGTTGTTTAATGACTCTCTTATGCTATTAACTATATTGCTAATTGTGTGGCCAATGCAGTTGTGCTGGACTGAGGATATCTTTGGGGAGTAAATTAAAATGACATTACACTTACTTAAGACTTTTCTGTGCAGGAATAATTGCATTCATGTGGTGAATTTTATTTACCAGCTCTTCTAGTGGGTTGCTATTTTCTGTTGCAGCCAAGATATAATGAATATTTTGGGGTTGTTTTGGTTTTGTTTTTTGTTTTTTTTTTTTTTTTCTCCAGCCAGGTGTTGTTCAGCTCTTGCTCAAATTTGGGTGACCAACTTCACTGGAGGTAAGCAGGACTGTGAGATGTCTTTTTTTATTAAAATACCAATAAAGTTTCCATAGAATCAGAGCCCTTCAGGTGCTCCTCTGACCACTGACAGCCCTTGAGAAGCCTGTGCTGAACTTGTCTTTTAAAAACTTTAAAATGTGAGATCTGTTGCTGTTCATAAATGTTTATTATCAATAGGCAGCTGGAAATGTTACATCTGAAAAGGTAGAAACACCTTGATTTTTTTCAATAGGCTTACATTTTTGGGAAAAAAAGTAAATGCTTTTTATTTTTATTCTTTTTTCAGTTTACAGTTAAGCTAAAAATACACATAAAATAAATAATTTTATTTGTTATGTACATTGTTTCATTTTGTACAGGTTATACGAGGGTCTGACATGGAGTCTGCACTACGGATGGAAGAGATGCAAGTAGAAAAGTACATAAAACTAAGCATCTGTTTTTGCTTTTTGCTCTTGCCCTTTTCTCCCCCTTTTCTCCAGGGGTAGCTATTACCACTCAACTGGCAGATTCTGAGGTCCCCATTCTGTCTTTGCATACACAAAATTCTTGCAACATATAAAAGCTCTTTTGCCTGGAAAAGGCCTTTTGAGTAAAACTAAAATAAAGAAGGGGGTGGGAGGGTGGAAAAAAGCCTCACTTTTTTTTTTATTCCACAGAATAAAATGGCATTTTAAAATATGCTTGGGTGTAAAGGCTGTTTCTGTGGTTGCTTTTTTCATTAATGAAGATTTAATTTGACAATGAAACTTGATTGCTAGAAAAACTGTTTGCAGAGTCAGCCCAGGTCTCCAGGGCTCCCATATAGAAAATAGAATACTTAAGCATCTGCTACTGTCTTTTGCTTCTCAAAATCCTTAGCCCTGCCTTATAAACACCTTCAGTAGTTTTTGTTTTTTTTAATAACTGTACAATAGCCAGAAAAATAGCTAAGACCCAAAAGTGCCCCCTTGCTGAAAAACAACTATTTATAATCAAAAGGCCTCTCGTTCTGTCAGCTAAAGGTATCACAGTGTTCTGTCAGCTCCTGCACGGGGCACGTCTGAGCCCTGGGCACAGCATCTGCTGCCTCAGGAGCTGCTGCTGATGTGGGAATGCTTTCAATGGGAGGGGAAAGGAAAAAAAAAATCCCCTAAAAATCCCCCAAATGGGCCACGCTGAGCAGGGATGGGGCCAGGCTGCACTGGTGTCTGCAGTGGGTGGTTTTGATGGAGAGGGGTCTGTCAGGAGCCCCACCCTTGGCACAGGGTTGGGCTGGATCTCCAGAGGGCTCCTCCAACCCAAAACCAGGATTCTGTATGGAAGGAATGAACTAGATCTAAAATTCTGGGTGCTTTGAGCTCTGTTGCTGATCTGGTTGGGGATTTCGTTTTGCTTTGCACACCTTAAAAAAAAAAACCAGAGTGGGTCAAAGAGTTTCCCTGAAGCACAAAATGTTATCAAAGGTTTGGAAGAAAAGGATGAAACGCTTTTGCTTTTTAAATGTGCTTTTTTAGATGAAACAGGTTTTCTTTTTAGAACAATGGTTCTTGGTTGTGAATTGCCTCCAGAGCAGTTGTTGGTCTGGGTAGAGGCAGTTACATGAATGGTATAGAAATTACTCTTCTGTAAAAAGAGCCTGAAATGGGGAAAGAAGTGTGAAATTCAAATTTAATCAAATTATAAATATTTAGGAAATAAGCTGATGTGGCTGGCCTGGAGTATTCTGTCTCCTCCAAAAAAATCCAGCAAGGGAGTGACTTTATAGCTGTTTCAAGTCACACATTCACTGAAAACTGCAGATTCTGTTGGGGGACAGATTATTTTGGATGCTTCTCCAGAGAGTGGATTTATTATCTACCACAGTCTCACTGATTCTAATTAATTTTACCATGACATTTAATTAGAGTGCCTGATGTTCCCAGCACACATGGGAAGGTGTGACCAGCCCTCAGCTGGGAATGCCAGAGACCTGGAAGTCCCTCTTGGGAGTAAGAGATCCCTACAGTGCACCCACCCCAGAAACACCTCCAGGAGTTCTCAGTTATAAAACAACTTTCATTAACTCTAGGCAGCCCTGGTGGTTGGGACGTTTTTGATTATTTTTTGCCATTCTGTGTGTGGAATTGCAGCATTGGTGGGAGGGGGTTCCTGATCCTTTGGGAATCATCCTCTGAGGCTGCACAGAGCTTTGTCTGTCTGTGGGGCAGGACTGGACACTCAGCCAGGAGTTCACCCTCCACTGAACCTCCTCCAGGTTAACTGAAATACACTTTTCTTTGGGATTTTGGTCCTTTGAAAAGGAAAGTAGCGACACCAAAGCAAAGCTGGGAAGGAAAGTGGGACAAACATAATGGTGTGAGAGCAGTGAGTGCTTGGGTGGTTTCCAGCTGCTGGAAAACCCAGAGGTGATCCAGATCCTTGCCTGCACTGTTGCAAACTGTCCAGATATCCCTGTCCATAACATCCAGGTCCCCAGTGCAGTTCCTGTCCCTAGCAGAGTGCCTCTACCCTGCCAGTCCCCTCTTAGGGCTCCTCTTGCTCAAACCAGCCCTCCATCCAGAGCAAGCACTAGAGAATACTGGACAGAGAAATCTGGGTGAGGAGCCCCCTCCCAGGGATGCAGGGGACAGTCCCCAGCTGTCCAGGATCCTCCAGCAGCCACAGTGTTGGCCCCACTCTGCTGCCTGAGCTGCCTTTCCCTCCCCTGGGGCAGAACAGGCTCCAGTCACAGCCTCCCTCTGCCCTCCTGTGACACCCAGCTGAGCTGTCCTTGCCAGTGATGTGGTGAAAAGTGATTATTACAGAGGTAATGATGTGAAATTTTCCTTTAGCCCTACCCCAGTATCCTGGTGTGCAGTGCTGAGCTGCCTTAGAACCTCCCCATGCTCAGAATCCTGCTGGACCAACCAATTTTAACCTCTTTAAAAGGGTTAATATTCATACATTAATATGTTTATTTAAATACTCTTAATATTTACAGTGGCTGTTTCTACTAAAAATCATGTTAACACGGGCTGTCAGTAAAGGGATGGAACACAAATACAGGAAGGTGACGTTTTGGGTGAGGCATAAATCACAAAAGCAAAGGTTTCAGAATTTAGGCTTCCAGGGTATGCTGCTCCTGCTCTCTGTCTACTGCAGAAGTCCCCTAAATTCCCTTCATGGGGAAACCATGCGAGTTTCCTACATGGAAAATTATCATAACAGACATACAGTTAAATCCTAACCTGAATGAGTTGTAAGAAAATAAAAGTACATACCACTGCTACCAATGTTAACTACGTACTGTATATAGCGCCTTTAAATTTGAAAGTGCTTATAAATAATGAACTAACCCCCCCTGCGAGGTAGGTAAGTATTATTATCCCTATTTTACAGATGGGGAAACTGAGGCATTCCAGAGGCTGAGTGACTTGCCCAAGGTCACGGGGGAGGCAGAGGCAGAGCAGGGAGTGGAGCTGAGCTCCCTCCTGGCCCTGACACTGCCCATGCTTCCTCTGAGGGGACACAGCTACAAACACAGCAATATTTACATATTTACCAGCAAGTCAGCCATGTACAAATGCAGTTACCCAAATAACCAACCTGCACAGATAATTCAGTTAATTTCTTGTTTCTGAAGCAATTTAGGTAATCTCTGACCTGAGTACAAACACCTCCCAGCTCTATTAAATTCTTAACCCTGGGTGTTATTTGTTAACTTTTTAATTGGTGATGATGCCCCATCCCTGGAAGGGGACAGGGCTTGGAGCAGCCTGGCCTAGTGGAAGGGGTCCCAGCCCAGGGCAGGGGGGGTTGAAACAAGGACTTGAAGCTCCCTTCCAACCTTTCAAACCATTCCATAATCCCATGACCATTGTGCTGCTTTAAAAGGCCAGGTGAAAATGACACGGGGGTGGGAGGTGAGAAAAAAATGCAATTTCAAAAGCAAGAAATCTAAGAAAGGGCAAATGGTTGACATCTCTGTGATTCCTAACTCCAAACTCTGTGCATATATACAAGGATCTTTCTTGAAGCCCACAGAATAAAGGCCAGGTGTGAGCCAGCTGAGCCAAGGAAAAGTTTAACTCCTCACAGGAGAAACTCAAGTGTTCCATCAGCAGGGGCCATCCACTGATTTCCCTGAAGGAAAGAAGAACTTTCACTAAAATACATTTTCTTTTTTGAGCAATTGAAAGCAGAAAAATACTGGTCAAGTCCCAAATACTGTGCTGCAAGTGAATTAAGCAAAACCTGGGTTGGTTTGTTTTGGTTTTGTTTTTTTTTAATAAAATGTATTTTTCAGAAGCTATTTCAGTTTCACTCCCCTGAAGCTCCTGTTTTAGCATAATAATAATTCACCAGCTGCTCCAAAGTCTATTGCTATCAACAGGGATGCATAGATGCAATCAAAGGGAATTTTGCCTTATGGGGGACCAATTTGAGTTTTGCAAATTCCTGGACACGTGTATTAATCACAGCCAAATCAAATATTTGTGTTGAATTCCAAAGTCAGCTCATAGCTGGGGGCAAGGAAGGATCTCAGTCATGAAACAAAGCCCAGGGGAGCCCCAGCCACGGAGCCACGTGAAGCTAAATTTTGATGTGCTACATTTGCAGACCTGGATGTAGCAGCTCCCAGCCCTTTTGAGACACAGCAGGAGAATGTGACTCACAGAGTCTGCAGGGAAGGGATTTTTGCATTTTTGGGGGCAGCACTGCAGAGTTAATTCTGTTTCTTTGTGTTGTTTGTACCTGGTGATGCGTTGGAGTGACACCACGAGAGCGTCACCAGCAGCTGTGTGCTTGTTCTCACTGAACACTTCAAAGCCTTTCTGCTGTCCAAGGACATAAAACCCAATTTCTGGCCTGGTTTCAAGCCCAGTTGATGTAATCTGCATAACTGTACTCGAATTGTTTTCATTCTTCCTCCTTACCCAGGAAATGCCACAAGGATTTGCTGGCCCCACGTCAAGCAGAGTTCACAGGCTGCAGCATGGGTTAGGTGAGGCATCCAAGGATTGAAATTCTCCCCCCTGCAGCGGCTCCTGCTGATGTTTATCCTTGCTGAAATGTGCAAGGTTTGGTTTCTTGTGGGGCTTTTATTGTGATGGGTTCTGTGGCTCTCCCCTCTCCACGGATTTGCTCCTCCAGCCAGGGGTGCCTGATTTCCCCATGGAATGATCAGCAAGCTGCTCCCCTCCCTGGGGTTTTGCAAGTCTCCTTGTGTACCACCAATGCCAGTTTGCTCAGCCTTCCATGAGGGAAGAGGAAATGCAGTTTTCAAAGACAACTCTAACCCTGCAATTAGCGTGAAAGCCTGAAATCTGTTGATACAAAAATGCCTTTCACTCTGCCTTAACTAACACATCCAGAGGCTTAAATATTTGGGGTTTTACACTCCCTGCTGGTAACAAGACTGCTGTCATTACAAGCAAGGAATACAGAAGTGGTTCTGAGTCTCTGCCCCTTGCTGCTGATTTATCTCAACACCAGAGAGCCACAGAGGTCTGCACTGAACATTTCCACGAGTTCGGGGTGTTGGCACCTCAGCTCTGCCCCAGGAGCTGCTGCAGCACTCACATTTCTCTCTGTGCTCCATTTCCTGGGTGACGGTGCCCCCCAGGAAAAACCCCACAAGTGGAGTTTTCCCTCACAAGAGGAGGGAGCCAGGTTTAAAACTAGGGCAGAGTAAGCAGTGCAGGTGTTCCAGCATCTCTCATCCCTCTGCTCCTGCCAGCAGAGCTGCTCGTGCCCCTTGCTGCTGAAACCTGGCCTGCTGCAGTGGCAGGGGTAGATTTCCAGCATTACCTTTCTCCAGAGGCAATTCCCAGCCCAGCTCCCAGGTGAGGTGATGCTGGGGAAACACTGGAGCTCACAGGACCCCTCCTGGGAGCAGAGCCCTGCAGGAACGAAACCATTCCCGAGCTCCTGGGCAGGACCTGCTCCCTCCAAGGATGCAGCTGACCCAGAACAGCTCTGAGGTGATGCCGAGTGCCAATCATCTGTGTTTCTTAGCAATACTGCAGAAGAAAGTTCAAGCACCCCATTGTTAAAAAATTAAAGCAAAACCCCCTAAATATCTCCGTTAAGAATCCAACCACCTTGCCCTTGACAGGGTTCTCTTTTTTTCCCCCCTCTGATGCTCCTTGGAACAGCAGCAGTGACAGTGCTAAGCCCTGTCCAGACATTCTCACAGCTGGGGAAATAAGAGATAACAAAAGACAGCAAAAGATAATAAAAGACTCCCCCTCCTGCACACTCCTTTTTGCTGCACCTCAGAGAAGGACCTGCAGAGCTGTTCCAGCAGCTGGCTGCTCTTGCTTAGGCTGCTTTTCAGTCCTGCAGCTCAGGGCCCAGGGAAGATGCTCTCCCCCAGGAGATGGACTCCCTGACACCCATCAGAGAGGCAGCAAAAAGTGAATGCAGCACTGGAAGCAAAATTAGGGACTGCGAAATAAGGGCAAGGCTTAGAGCTGGGTTTTGGTTCAGCCTATTAGAAATGACTCTGAGGTTTGTATTTCAAGCAGCCAGGGTTGTTTTGGGTTGTTTTCTTTTCAGTTCATCTACACAGGAGTTGGAGGCAGGGCCAGGTGCTGGCTCTCACTGTCAGCCTAATTGGAAAGTCCTTCTGCTCCCCAAAAGGGAAATTAGGTAAATAAGCAAAAACAAAAACATGTTCCAGGTGGATGATCAAAGGGGTCTCATATTCAGTAATAATTTACAATATTAATAGAGTGGCCTGAAAAAACAAGCACAACCAAAATAATCAGAAGTCATATTCCTTAAAGGAAACAAAAATAATTATCCCATTTACAGGTCAAAACCCTTTTAAAAAATATTTTCAGCATGATTCTCAGCCTCCTGCTTAACAGCTGTTTGTGTTGATGAGGAAAACTGAGCAGGATGCAGAGTCAATGGTGTTGGACAGCAGCACTGAAGCCCAGCTGGGGTGGGATGGTGATGGGAGCACTGGAGAAATCCTTTCCTCAGCCACCTGCATGCCTGAAGTCTGTGGGGTTTGGAGACTACGACTGCATCCAAAGGGATTCCTGTGGTTTATGGCAACCTTATAAATGGTGAAACCATTAGTTTAGTATTAGTGAGTGTAAACAAAAGTAAATTAAAGAAGGTGCAGAAGGCTATAAAATAGGCTGTAACATAAGGAGGTTTACACTTTCTTTTCACCTGTGGACAGAAAAGGAAACAGTGATGCTGAACCAGATGAGAGCAAACAATTACCAATACTTGGCTGAGTTTTCCAGTGAGAGTTAAGAGAGCTTTGCTCAGAGCCGAGTGGTAATGTGATCCTCCTGCCCCTCTTTCCACTGGTTTATAAACAAGTCACAGGCCTCTCCCCATGAATCAAACACATCCTCTGACGAGTCTATAAGTTTGGAGTTAGAGGAACAAATACTGGAAGCACAGTGAAGGGAGCTGGTACAAACCACAGGGCACTCCTTGCTCTGTCCTGTAAGTCTCGTGTTCCCACTGTAGGCCACCTCATTGAGGTTAATTTCACTTTTGGAACAATTCTCTTCCCTCTCTCTGTCCATGGGAGAATATTTAATGTCTTTCCACATGTAGTGTGGCTGGATGATGCCGTCTGAGATGGTGTACATGGGCTCTGAGCTGGGCTCGGGGACGTGGCCGTTCATCTTGGAGAAGAGCAGCCCCAGTCTCTTGAAGGATTCCTTCTTGGAGCTGGAGAGTCTCTGCACTCTGTTCCCGTTCCGCACAAAGGAGCGCTTGCTGATCCCGTTGCTTTTTGGCTTCTCTTCCACCATGTTCATCCCAGACATGGTTTTAATCAGAGCAGACACGTTGAAGTCCTTTTTTTTGTTGGCTACATTGAAAGACACGCTCTTGGCTCTGGATTTTTCTCCGGCACCGTCCTCGTTTGTTTCGTCCTTTTGGGACACCTCTGTGCTGCTGGTGGAGTAACTTCTCCTCTGGGGCTTCCTGTTGCCCAAGAGGTCAAGAACTTCATAGCGGAAACTCGAGATGTCCTGCTTTAATTCCTGGGGAAACAGGAGACAGGAGTTACTCCCAGCAGCCTTATCTGACATGAAGGAAGGACCACGTTCAGTGGCTGATACCAAATCAAACAGGAATATCACATCCATGGCCAGTGTCACACAAAAATGATGTGTTGGTGGTGCTGAGAATTGGCAAAGGCTGGGGACTGGCCCTGTTGATCAACCCCCTCTGCCCACCCCCTGCACACCCCAAAAAGTCAGATAAAAAAAGAGTTACAGAAGAGGGAAAACTGCTGAAACACAACAGGAATCCTGTCTAGCTGATACACCCAACTTTAAAATTGTGGGTGAGTGTTCTTAATATCCATCAACCCCAACCCATTCTTTGGCTCTGTCTGAATTAGGATTAGGAATGTTGATTCAAATCATGTATTTGATTCCTACTCTTTTCCAATGCTTTTGTCTGCATAGCACATTGTATATCAAAATATGGGAGGTGGTTGTTGCATTTGAGGCTGTAGGAGCAGTGGAAAGGATAATGCAACATAATTCTTTGTGTAATGGAGAACCAGAAAGAAGCTTATTTAAAGAAACACTACAGTTATATATAGGGTAGTTCATGCAAAACAGAATAGAAAAGGCTCATTGGTCCAAGAAGGCAACACCTCTTTGCAAACATGCTTTCTGCAAAACATCACGTCTCCAGCAGGTGTTTAACTTCTTGTCCTTGAGCAGTCTGAGAAACCCAAGGCTTCAAGGCTGCTTTTTCCCTGGTTCCCAGCAGCATCCAAGGACAGGTGGTCATATAGGAAGACACTCAGTAATAACTCACTTTGCCCACAAAACCCCTGCAGATATATTCCCAGCTCCAGTCACAATCCTATTTCCACACATCATAAATAACAAGTTAGTGCAAACTCTGCAAGTGGCTGTTTGAATTAATAAAACAAAATATTATTGAGGAATAATAAATTACCTTGAAGTTTTCTTCAGTTAAACCTTCGTTGGTTTTGGAAGTTCTTATCATTGCAGCGACGTATCTTTTCACAAGATTTCTTATCACTTCCTGGAATAGGAAACAATCCAAGTGATTCAATTGCTAGCTCAGCCCAAACTCTGTTCTTGCTGTGTTTCCCTGAGCTCTAGCCAGCAGCAGCTGTCCTGACTCTGCTGGCTAAAAAGCACTCACCACTAGAAACAAAATGCTTTTTTTTAAGCAGAGCAAACCTTGAGAAGGGGTGATACAGCTTCCATCTTAGGGATGCTCAGTTTTTAACTAAAGGCAAAGCAGTTATTTTGTACTGGGGTTTGTAGATGTGCAAGTCATGGAGAAAAAAAAATTCTTGGAGTGAAGTTCTCCAAGCAGTTCTTAGATGTGCTCTTTAATCTCAGCTGCTGAAAGGTTTTACAATTACCAATCTCATGTGTGCACACTGCATATCCTGATGGGCTAAACTTGGCATTTGAAGGTGGCTTTTCAAGTATTTGAATCCAGGGAGGCTATCCTAGCAATAAATAATGTGAAGAACTGCCAGGACCCCGTGGGTCAATGGACATTCACCTAAAAGCACATCTGCAGCTGCCTAAGGGCAGAAACTCCTTTAAGGGTGGCTGCACCATCCTTGTGGGCAGCACTGGAAGGGCCAAATCACACTCTCAGTGACTTCTCCAGGGACTCTCACTCCTCTGTCTTACCTGTCTGCTACACTCCCTGTTTTTGGCTGGATGAGCTCCACTTTGCTCTGCTCTTGTCCCTCCCTGGTGCCTCGAGCTTGCACATTTATCTGTGCCAGCCAAAACACACCGGGGCTGTTTGTGCCTGCTGTGAGCAGGGAAGAGACTGCTCCAAACCTGCCCTGCATTTCCCCCCTTCCTAATCAAGTCTGAGCAGCACCAAGCTGAAGATGGTGTCTGCACCAAGGCTTTGCTGGGAGGTTTTGAAGAGATCCCGGTGTCGTAGCTGTAAACTGTGCTGTGAAGTCAGAAAGCACCATATGTCACTTGTCAAAGGTGACTAATTATGTTAACCACCAACTTCTGATAAAAGTGCTCTTCAGAAAGCAGGAGATGTCTTAAGTAAGACAAATTACTAATGGCTTTTGGCAGTGGAGCCTAACGTACCACCTAGCATTCTGGAGAATTTTTTTCCTTCCAGCATGCTGGCATAATACATCCCACTGAATTCAAGGGCTGGAGCTGGTGTTTTTAATGAAGTTTCATCCTTTTGTGGGTTGAGTTTAATGAGTACTTGATGACAGGCAGGCTGAGAATAAACAAACCAGCCAGATTCAACAAAAGAATCATTCCTCCTTCCTGAGCTGTCCCAAAAAAAGAATATTCCAACCACGGTCTGAGTTAGGGGTGCTTCACAAAAAAGAGAGGAACAATTCAGGAATGCAAAAATGCTGCAGAAATAATTTTAATCAGGATGTCCTGACAGCCTGATGGCAATGGGGATATGACCTTGACTTCAGCAGCCACACTGACACCTGCAAGTTTTCCCCTATTCCAGAGGGGCTGAAAGGCAAGGACAGATTTACTGAACCATCCACCTCCAATGAGGAAATGCTTTAATCCATGATAAGCAAAATCCTCTTAGAGAACCTACACTTATCAACCTATATTCTGGAAGCAAGCAGAAATCGAAGTATTGGAAAATGAGGAGGAGAAAGAAACAGCAAGTAAAAAACTTTGTGTGCCCAAGAGTTTACCTGGTAATGTTGATTCTGAATCAGGTTGTCAGCGTGTCGTTCCTGCAAAGAGAAAGGCACAGGGGTGTCTTATCAGTATTTTAACTTTCCCTTCAAACCAAATTGCAATGAAATTCTTCATGAACACAAATCAGGGCCGCTTCTAGGATCATCATTTGAATTGTAAAATTTAATTCAAGCCAAAATTTCCTTTATATATATTGAGAAAAATAGTATTCCTCTATCAGCTTCATTTTTAAGGCTCAAATTTAGTTTTTGTATTTTATTTCAAAACCACTGTATTAAGAGTATGATTTCTGTATTATAGAATGATTTTGATTTCTGTTTTATTGTTTAACCTGACGTCTTTCAACATTCCAAGCAAATTTTGAAAAGCCTCCAGACATGCCCTTGAATTAAATGTATGAAGATAATCAGTTAAGTTGTTAATTTAATATTCCTTTGTTTTCTTTTTGTTGATTCTCTTTTATTTTAGCAGGTCTTTTATGACCTGATCCTGTGCTGTCTCATGATTTTGAGTATTTTTCAGAATTCCAAGAAAATTATCTGAGTTTCGCTGAAAGCCACTTCTGAATTTTTAGTCTTATGGTTTTCCTGAGTTGTTATCACAGAAGCACTCCAGCAGCCTGCCATGTTCAAAGCATCCCATCCTGAGGAAGAACTTCAGAGAGAACGAGCTGCTGAAGAAATCTGATTTCTTTTTAAAGACAGTGGTCCTGTCTTTGGAGCTCCTGGTGGCTCTGTGCAAGTTATGATCCAGCAGCACCCTGAACATGCCCCAACACCCTGCAGAAATGAAGCACAAGCCGCTGAGCTCCTTACTGTGAACGTTTTGAGGTTCTCGTGCCTCTTCTGTTCATCATCAGAGTCATCACCTGGGCACAGCTGGTTGTGGATCCACTTGCAGAGGTACCAGACCGACTTGGGGCTGGGGACAATGTTAAAAGGAGGGGGCAGAGTGGCTCCTTCATCAAAGTAACTCATCCAGAGCTTTGTCCGCGCGAATTTCCACTCGATGTCGGCGTGGTCCTGCGGGAGAAGGGCAGAGAGCATCAGCAGCTGCAGCAGGGGATCCCAGAGCCAGGCTGAGGAGGGGAGCTCTGAGCACTGAGGGATTCCTCCAGCTGCAGGCAGAGCAGCGGCACTCCTGACATCGCCCTCGCTGGGGGTGGGCATAAAAAAATCGGTGTGAAATGCAGCTGGAGTGAAAAAATACCAAATACTGAGAAATGAGAGGAGAGCAACACCCAGCAAGGAGAGTCCCATCTGCTAGAGGGCAGAAGAGGTTGTGCTTATTAGTTCAAGAAGCAAGAAAGCACATTTCTTATTTTGCTTTTTGCTAGCCCTTTTATTATCACAAACTATTGTTCCTCATGTCTAAATACAATGAATTCTCATATTCTTCCCTGGGAAAAAGGTCTTCCATAGTGGTTTTTGATTTGTTTTTTATAGCCTCCATTAATTCTGCTCTTATAAGGAAATGACACATTTTATGTGTGCCGTATTTTACATCTTGCCTCTGCATTATCCTTACAGAAGCCAGGAGATATTTTACTCTTAGGTTGGTGGGGTTTTTTTGCATTTATATTATCACCATGATGTCTTGCTGTGCCCTATTGTTTTTCATCCCAGCAAAGTGGAGGTGGGAAGTTAACACCATCATTTTACAGCTGCACAGACAGAGTCCATGCAGTCCCCAGGAATGGAATGCTGAGTTATGGAAGAGACCTTCCAGACTTCAGAATAGCTGGGTTTGGGGAGCACCCTCTGCAATTTAATCAATTTTTAATGATGATGGAGCCAGCCCAGTAACACAGTGCATATTCTCTCCATCAGGACAGAGGCAGCTCCCTGCAGCCAGAGATGCTGCAGAGATCCAGAACAGATCTCGTGCTGCTTTGTGCTAGTTTTAAAGTTGAAAAAATGCCTCTCTTCTGTACATTCTGCAGAAATTCTGACATCAGGCAGAAAAGGGAGGGAAATAATTTGTGCTGAACACAGCTTAGAGCAGTACACTGAGCTGGACTGGTGTATCTGTGTGTTGTCACCCCTGCAGAGGACAGTGCTGGGCTGATGGTTGTGACATTTCAGCTGCTCAACATTTGCATGAACAACATCTGACACAGTGATTCAGGCTAAGGAACAACGCAAGGAGGGAGAAAAGGACAATGCAGGACTTTAATTTTCCAAGGAGATTTCGGTGAGGTTGGAACAAGCAGCTTATTGAGCAAGGGCTGCAGCTCTCACAGGCAGGCACTGAAGTGTAGGACAGGGAGTTTAATAAAATGTGGCTGAACATCATGCCCAAAAAATTACTACACTGGCTCTCTGGCCATGCTCCAGTGCCCTGACAGGGGTAAAATATGCTCACATTTTGACAGTGAGGTGCAGCTGACCTCCATTTTGGTAATGCATTCAAATTATGTGCAGCCCTGGATTTAGAACGACGGTCTCAGTGGCTCAGGAGCACATTAATCTCTGCAGATGGTCTGAACGAACCCAGAACATCATTGTGCCCTGCCAGTTTACCACAGGGGCTCTTTGCAAGCCATAGGGAAACTCAGAGATGCAGCCTGTCGTGCCCTTTTTTCCTCACACACCATCAGACCCCTTAAAGAGGTGAACTGCAGCATTGCTGTGAAGTATCCCGAGAAATGAAGTCCTGGGTGGTAAAAAAAAAGCAGTTTGTAGCAATCGGAATAACTGCCACCATAAAAAAAAAAACCACACAAACAAAAAAACAAACAAAAAAACCACACCAAAACCAAAACAAACAAACAAACAAAAACAAAACCCAAAACCTAACAAAAAACCAAAGAAAGAAACAAAAATAACAGCTCCTGCTTGTTTTTAGTTCATTTGTCTCAACCTGCCAGCCCACAGGACAACCTGAGAGCTCCCTCATGCCCATCTTTCCACCTGAGCCTTTCCAGGTCTGGGCAGCTTGAGCTGAAACAAGAGGAATAATGGGCTCAGGTGAGTCCAGAGGGACAGGGGAGAGCAAATCCCTCCAGAGAAGGGGCCTGAGCTGCACTTTCTGTGCTTCACCTGGATACAGAATCTTTCATCATGGAAAAAACTTTTAGGATCGTCAACTCCAACCATTCACCAAGGCTACCACTGACCCAAGTGCCACATCCACACACTTCTGAAATCCCTCCAGGGATGGGCATTGTGTCAGTGCTTGATAATTCTTCAGGAAAAGTAAATTTTCCTGATATCCAAGCTAAACCTCCCCTGCTCACTGCCAGGAAAAGCCCAGTGGCAGCTGCACGTTGCTGGCTTGAGCACCTACAGCATTTTGTAGGGGAAGAGCTGCATGGAATTCACAGCCCTGCTGGGGTTGAGCAGGAGCTACAAACACCAGGCAGCACTGCCTGGGGCAGCTGGGGCATGGCAGGAACCCAAGGAGAGTGCACAGACTTATTTTGGATAGAGATCTTTTAAGTTCTTTGTCAACACAGGAGTAGGTGTGAATGTGCTCCCTTCCAACTCTGATATTCTGTGATAAATCCACCCCTCCCCTCTACAAAAGCCCATCAAAACCCCAGTGTCAGTGTGGGATCAGGAGTGGTGGCTTGGCAGCATTTCCTTCAGCTCATCATGAAAGGGCACGTCCTGGAAGATGCAGTTTGGCAGTGGATGCTGGATGCTGTTTGAAGAGGAAGGCAAGGCAAATCTCTACCTTGGGGATTGCAAATTTGTTTCTGGGAAAGGAAGGAAAACGCTTAAAAAGCTTTTCTGCACAAAGCTGATTTTTTTTTTTTTTCCCACTTTTTGTTCTTTCATCTAAAATTAGCTGGATATAGGACACTTCATCCCTGGAAGTGTCCCAGGCCAGGCTGGGCAGGGCTTGGAGCAACCTGGGCTCATGGAAGGTGTCCCTGCCCATGGCAGAGGGCTGGGAAAGGTGATCTCAACCCAAACCATTCTGGATTCTGTGGCTATATGGGCTTTCCTAGGAGCTGAGTGCTGTGGAGCTTAGCAAGACTTTTCCTTAGGAAGTTTTGAGGCTGGTCTGAACAAATCCCTGTTGTTCTGGGAGTGTCTGTGGGTGAGGCTGGGGATGCTGGCTTCACCCCACCTGTATTTCTTCTTGTGCTGTCTCAGTCAACAGGTGCACTACAACCTCACTTAAAAGACAGACTGGACCCTCTGTACAAAGCTCTAAGTGTCTTTTCTTCCCTTCTCTGTTCTTCTGCTGCAAATTCCCCAGGGTTTACAAACTCAGCCTGTCTCAATTATTCACCTTGATGTTTAGTGAACCTGAGCAAATCAGATGAGAGCTCCTGGCAGCAGTTTTGTGTTGGAAATATACAGCAAAGAGACACTTCAGTTTTACTGACAATGTCTTTGCGTGCCAGGAAACCAGCATTTTCTTGGTTAGAGCTCTCCTTAGTGCTGTAAGCAATAAAATCCCCACACAAAGCTACAGCTCCCCGAACTCTCCTCCCTGTGCTGAGTACCAAAAAACCACTTCAGCATCTGTTCTGTGCCCAGTTCACACCTGGAGCACCTGGGACTTACAGCCAGGACATCATCCTTGCACTGCCTGGGAATGCAGCCCCACCAGGTGTGCTCCAGGTTTGGGGTGTTTCCCCAGGGACTGCTGGCCCTTGGGACACGTTTTTGAGAGCTGCCTGAGTCTGAGCAGTGAGTACAGGATGCTCCCAGACCTGTGCTGTCTCATGCAGTGTTCTTAGATGACAACTCTTTGGTAACATTTATAATAAGCTAAAATTCCACTTTCACTAGCTTTGCCAGTGTGACCTTGGTGCTTTAGGAATTTTAATTTAAGTTGGGATTTCACTGTCCTCTCTTTGAGAGCCTCTGTCTCTCTTGCCCTTGTTCTTGTCACCATTTTCTTTCAAGCACTGTTCAGCGTTTCAGCTATCAAATACTCCACACTTAAGAGGGCCGAGCCCTCAAGCTCAAAGAATACATGAACTCAAAGAAACCAGCACTCAGCTTTGCTGTGAGGAAAAAAAACCTGTCTCACTTCCTATCACAATGTGAATGTGTCATCCTGGCCACATAATCCTCTTGCAAATCTCTGCCATTTGAAGTGAGAATTAATCTCCCACAAAGATTTCCCTGTGGGATGGCTGAAGCCATTTCACTGTAGCAGTAGCAAATATTTTCTAGCTCAGTCAAAGTGATGTATTCACAGATGTGCCAGATTTTAAATGATTACCTGCTACACTAATTATCCAGGATAATTCAGGCGTTAATCTCTGTCCTTATCTCTGTGTAGAAAATGTGTTGTTTACAGTTTCTGAGATGTTTTCTATAAAGTTTTCCATCACCCTCTCCTCCTTGGGCCATACAGCTTGGATCACACTTTGCCAAATGACAGCAGGGAGTCCTGGCCCAGCCAGCACAGACCCAGCAGAAGATGCTCTCAGCTTTCTGCACGAGGTGGTCACCACTGCCACAGCCTCCAGGTTCCTCAGCCTCTCCATGAGTTCAGTATTCCAGCTCCCTCGTGGCTGGGAAGCTGGTGGAGGGAATCACTGTGAACTTCCCTTAGCACACAGGGAAGCTCACCCCATGTGGGACAGGAGTCCCATCTCCTGGCTCTGAAGTTCCTAACACCCCTGCAAGCCCTGGGGAGTTTTGTTGGCTCAGGGCTGAGGTGGATTCTGGCCATCCTGTGGGCTTTGGGTGCATTTTGAGGTGTCCCTGCACCCAGCCGTGGCACCCTGAGGTTTGCTCTGGATCAGGCTGGTGCAGAGCTGTGGTTCAAACCCTCAGCTCCCAGGGGCAGGGCTGGATATCAGCACAAAGTCCTTTATTGTAAGGGTGGGCAGGCCCTGTGGCTGCCCCTGGATCCCTGGAAGTGTCCAAGGCCAGGCTGGATGGGATTTGGAACACCCTGAGATAGGGGAAAGTGTCCCTGCCCATGGCAGGAGGTGGAATAAGATGATCTTGAAGGTCCCTTCCAACCCAAACCATTCTGGGGTGATGGTGATGCTCAGGAGCCAGGCATGCTGAGATCCTCAAACCTTTCCACTGCCAAAAAATCCCAGGATAATCAGTTGCTCCAGCTCCTCTGTGCCATGCAGAGGTGCCCAAGGGCTCCTCTGGCAAGTTCCTGGGATGCAAATCCTCCCCACACCCTCTTGGAAAGGAATAACCTGTAAAGATCTCCAGCACCGCTCTGGCTGGCACGAAAAGGGCTGCGTGTGCCTTTCTCGTGTTTTATTACACAGCAGGCACTGGGCTGAGCTGGAAATCAGGCTGCTGCCTGTCAGATGCAGATACAGATGGCTGTGACAATGCCCTGGGCACCAGGCTGGCTGGCTGGGGCTCAGTGCCTCTCTGAAGGAGGGAGGGGAAGTTTTCTAGCTGTGCCAGGAGTGCTGGCAGGAGCTGGAGGGATTTCTGCAGCAGGAGCAGCTCTCCCACCCCAGAAGAGCCACCAGCAGCCCCACAGGATTAGGATGTACCCAAGCTGTATTTTTCTCTAGGAAGGAAGGAGGAGATGTAACATTTACCTTGCAGGCTACTGAGTAAGGGAGGCTGGTTGCCCCAGAGGCACAGGAACTTCAAAGGTGCCTTTTTTGCTGTGTAATTAGCAGTGCTGCAAAGCCTAGGAGAAGTCATTAGACTCTATTTAATGTATTTCCCTCTCCACGTGCCTCTTTATTGCTCTGTGCTAAACCCAGAGCAGGAAACAGCACAGAAAATACATCAGGGTTGGCTTTCAAGCAGGCTAGCACAAGAAAGATGCCCTTGTGTGTCCTGAACAGAAAGCACTGCAGGAAGAGGGTCAGGAGAAACTTAATCTTTACAGAACTCCACACAGGCAACTCTTGTGCTGTTCCAAAGGTGTTAATTTTGTAATATGTGTCAGGCAAACTGGAAATAAGATCAGCAGAGCTCGGGGGCTTGGTGACAAGCTCAGAGATGCAAGCAGCAAAAATCCAAGCAGGCTATTTGACGTCAATGGTGCTTAACATTTTTCAAAGAAAAAGATGTCATAGAAAGAAAAAGTCTGTGAGAAAATCAGGAAGCTGCAAAGTCAATTAATGCATAGGTAATTCAGCTGCAGCTGGCAACAAATGACTCTGCTTTCAAAGCTGGGGATGACAATCTGAAGGGTAAGAACTTAATAGGATCAGTCTCAAAAATAATACAAGAAAAATTGCTAAAGGAGGACAATCTAGCATTAGGAAAAGCAATTAGAACAGTTAAGGGATGAGACAGCCAGAGAAGAGCACAAGGCAGTCCTGGGCAGCTGCAGTGGCTCTGAGGAGAAGCTGTGCCCTGGGACAGAGGAAAATAAGGGAAAACACATCTGGAGCATCCCCTGCAGCAGCAGGCAGGGCAGGTGGGTGGAAGGAGAGAGCAGCTCCCCAGGATGCAGCTCCAACAGGGACACAGGGGGATTCTGGCCCCAGCAAAGAAAATTAGCATAGGCATAGGCAGGTCCTGAGGAAATACTGATAAATAAACACTCTAGAACTGGGAAACAAGGCAAGTGAGTTCTTGGACCAGGATGTAGGTAATTGAATTCAGGCAAGAGCTACCCTTGTCTGGCAAAAGGCAGCAAGGCTCTTAGGTGAGGAAAGCAAACAGAGCACAAGGGAGAAAAAACTCAAATCAAAAGTTTTATATAGCAGGTAAGCCATCATTGGGACTGTGAGCATTAAAAAGCTGAAAGCTGGGGCAAGATCCCACATGGCAGAGCCTGTGAAAGAACACACTGTGATGGAGGAAGTCAGGAAAAATTTCCTTAGTTTTGCAGTGTCCAAGTCCCCCCACTTGGGAATGGCCAGTGCAATGTCAACAAGACAGAGCACGGGACTGCACTTTGAGATAAGTTGGGTAAAGGACTCCATCTTTGGAGCACAGCCAAAAAGGCTCAGGAATTATGGAAATGGGGTTGGTTGCAATGGAAAAGAAAACCACAAGTGGCTTCTGACCGTGCCAGAGCAGGGACATTCCCTCCTGGGTGACAGCACAGCAGAGCTGTCACAGGAGCTGTGGCACTGCCCAGAACCTTGGCTGCTTCTCCCAGCCCCGGGGAATCAGTTTGTTTGTACTTGGAAAATGCATGCTTTAGCATCTCTGCTATTTATAACTTCCATGTGCAGAAGATATTCATAATTAAAATTTTTATTATGGCTTGCAATGCGCTGCATTCCATAAGGTATTTAGGTTATATATACATATATAGATATATATCAAATACTTTTCATTTCCCACCAGCATCTTGGATGGAAATAACAGTACCTAATGAGAAGGCCAGGGAATATTATATTGGAGAAAACACAGAGAACTGGGGATTGTGCTGGTTTTAGTGCAGTTAAATTATGGGAACTGACACCTTTTTGTTTCTGCAGTCATATTGCAGTTAAGTTCAGTTTTTAATAGTCTAATAAATCGGAGCAGTGGGAAGGTCATGCAGAGAAACAGCTCTCTAAAAGCCTCAGCAGGAAGAAACAATGAGGAAGATATCACCAAGGCTTTGTTCCTCCTGCCATCCATTCTCTCTCCTCCATCACTGCCTGATAAGAGCCTCTTTTCATGTTGAAGGTCAGAGAGATAAGGGGCATCTGTGCTGATAATGTTAACTACCTCCAGCCAGGTCAAAATCAAGGAACTCACATGCCCTGGAGCACTGAGCAGGCATGGATAACCCAAAGTGCTGGAGTGCTGATGACTCTGCTAGAACTAAGGCAAAAAACAAACTTAGCCTCATTTCTACTTGCCCTATTTCCAGAATATTGTCTTTGATAATTTTTTCTGCAGTCAGGCTGGGATTTGATCTTCAAAGCCAACCCAAGCCATTCTAAGAGCCCATAAAGTTATCACTGCTAAAGGTACCATGTCTGCATTACACTTGGAATACTGCTGGGCTGAAGAAAGTGCCTGTTCCTCTCTGAGTAAGCATTCCTAATGCTTAGGAATCCAACTCAGTTCTTTTTCCTGGCTTTAGGGTGTTCCATCTGTCAGTCCAGGCCACCTACTGCAGGTGGATGGGATCCTTGGATTCTCTGCTGGACATAGCCAGGATGATTCCCTGGCACAAATTCTCCCTGGAAGGAAGGAGCACTGCAGAATTCATCACTTTCCACTACATGTGCAAAGAACTTGCTTTGTGCTTGCCTCCCCCAGCTGAGCTCCTGCAGATGTGTTTCAAAGGGAAGGACAAACCATGACACTCCGTGCCTGAAGCCACGGGCAGAACCCAAAAACCAGCCTGTGAGTCACTGTGTCCTGCTGAGGAGTGGAGCAGAACACGGTGAAACTGGGCTGGAACAGCCTGTGGGGTGTGCAGGGGGTTCTGGACCTCCCCAAATCTCAGAATTCCCTTATCTCCTCTCTGAACAGCCAGCTGGGAGCAAGGCTGCTGCTCCTCACAGGAACACGACTCTGTGCATGTATTCAGGCACCAAATGCTTCAGTGTTCTGCACTTTTATGACTGGCCATAAATTGCCTTTCCTCAGCACAGGAGTGCAGCTGGATTATGTGTTTTACTGAGCCTGTAAAGGTCACAGCTCCAGAGGGAGCAGCAGGTGCCCAGCACCTCTGGGAGGCAGCCTGCTTGCACAGCCACTCAAATGCAGTGCCTGAGCTTAGCTGCCAGAAATTGAGTAATTGCTCAAAAATTTAAAAATTTAAATGTGCTGACCATTTAAATACATCCTTGAGTCGAAGGGAAGGGACAGATTATAAATGTAGGAGATTGCTCAAGTCTGCAAGGGAACCTTGAGCTGTGCAGATAGCACTGATACAGCAGAGAAGAACCTGTTTTCTCTCCCAAAAAGCAGAGAGGCTACCGGGGACAGGACCAGCAAACAGAAACAACAAGGAGCTAAAGCATCCAGGTTATTAATCACATCCCCATTTAATTAGGAGTGGTTATGTGTATCCTTTTTTTCACCTATATGATCAGCATCAACTTATTTGCAAGATTGCAGCGTGTTGAAAAGGAAATCTGTGAAGCACTGGCATCTATAAAGTTGCATTTCAGAGAATTCTTAGTAATATTGCTGTTTCCATTGTTCAGTACCAGGGGAAAGCTCTTCCCAGATAAATCCCTTTTAGTATTTCACTGCTTTTTCCTCAGTAATATTCTTCCTTTATCTTCCACTTCTTTTCTCCTGCCTTTCTAACAACAGTCTCCTTGATGCAGAGGCACAAGATAATGCTAATTGAGCTTGTCAGGCCTAAATAAAAGATGGGATAATGCAGGGGGCTGCAACCTCTGGGGTTCCATCTGGATACTTCAACTTGTATCATGCAGCAAGAGCAAACCTTGCTGTGCTGCTCACACGCAATGGGCAGAGAGTTATTGACCTGTCAGGCAGGGCACTGGGGTGTTAACTACACCAAAAAACCCCAGAGCCCAGCCCTGAACATTCCAGAAAGAAATGCCAGCAAACTCCTGGAATATTTTAATCGGCCAGGGCTCATCTACAGACTGCAAGCTCATCTTTTTTTATTTAATCTGCCCTGAATAAGCCCCAAAATGGTTTGGCCGTGGTGGTTCCCATGAAACCTGTGGTTTCAAAGATTAAAAGCCACAGAAAGGCTGAACCTCCCTGATTGTGCTGACAGGAGTGGCAGGACTGGATCCTAGGATGGAGAAGGAGCTTTGTCTGCTCTAAGAACAGAAGATGCAGCCTGTGAAGCTGGAGCACATCGAGTGCCTCTATTTAGAAGCTCTGCAAACACCAGATGAATATTAACAATGTGACTCAAGTCCATGGGTTACATGTAATTAGGCCAAAGCCAGCAAAAAGACAAACAGTTCTACACCTTCAAATGAATCCTTTAGCTTGCTAACAAAAAGCAATTAAGCTGCCTGCCAGTCTGGAGCGTGGCTCCAGGGCTAATTTCACACACAAGCCCCTGGCTGGATGGGAGCATCCCAAAAAACCACTGCTGCAACAAATTTCCCTTCACTTTGCAATAAAAATCTGCAGGGAGTCCCCCCACATCCAGTCCCAAGGTCCAGGGAGGGCACTGAGCCTGGGGAGTCAATGCCAGTGCTCCAGGGGTGGGCTGCAGCTGCTCAGGAGGGAGCAGGGAGTGGGGATGGATTGCACTCCATGGGGACATGGAGCAGAAACCATGGAATGGTTTGGGTTGGGTTGGGAGGGACCTTAAAGCTCATTCCATTCCACCCCCCTGCCACAGCAGGGACACCTTTCACTGTCCCAGGGTGATCCAAGCCCCATCCAGCCTGGCCTTGGACACTTCCAGGAATCCAGGAGCAGCCACAGCTGCTCTGGGCACCTGTGCCAGGGCCTGCCCCCCTCCCAGGGAACAATTCATTTATAGAATCCAATCTAAACTTACTCTCTTTCAGTTTAAAGCCATAAAACCCTTTTCTTTTTTCTCTTTCTGATGCCGTGTTTGAAAGGATAATCTAAAGCAGCAAAGGTTTCTCATTTGCATTTTGAATATTTGTGGGAGTGCTTGTTTTCCCAGAACACAATGTCCCACTGGAAGCAGCACAGTGTCTGAGAAGAACAGAGAAACCCATGTTGAGTGCAGTTAGTCCAAGGAGAAGAGGAAACTGTTGCTTCTGCATAATTCTGTTATTCACTGTGCTGAATTATACTTCATTATGAGAGGCTGCCCAGCATCTCTGGGGGTGTCATGGTATTATCAGCTTCAAGGAACTATAGGAATAATAGCTTACCTTGCATTTATATAATGCTTTTCATTTCCAAATGCTTTGCAAACAGCAGTTCCTCTTCTCCCGACATCTGGGATGCAGATAAAGGTTATTGGATCTATGAAGCAGTGGAGGAAGAAAGAGGGAAATGTTGAGCTTTATTTAATATTAAATATAATGTGCACAATCTCAAATCTGCTGTTATTTCTCAGTGCTATTCATGCCCAAGATCAGGTTTTATGTCACAGTGGAAGGCTGAGATCAGTGATGATACAACAGCAGAGTTCCAAAAGTGCTCAAGTGTCTGAGAATCACATGGAATTTCTCCCACCCGTGCACAAATCCCTTTGAGAAAGGGGATGTAACTATTGCAGCAGTTGTTAAAAATGGATGTATAGCCTTCACTTCAGGCACATTCCATTTGGCTGGGAGGTGTGCTGGGTCACAGAGCTCTGGAATTGCAAAGGTCTGATCAATAAAATGTCTGAAGCACTTCCTGAGGGGGGAACAGGGCTCAGGGCTGGGGTGTCCAATGCCCAGCTACATTTCTGAGCAACTCCCACAGCAAAGAGAGGAATGTTTTAATCAAGTTAAATTCTAAGATACTACAAATGAATAATGTCCCTATTTTAGGAGCTGGCTTCTGGGCACTTGGGACTTTCTGTGTTATGAAAAAGACACTTCAGTGTTACAGGTGTTTATGTGTATCTATGTGGTGTGCCCTATCACAAGGTCCTGTAGTGACAGGACAAAGGGGAATGGCCTGAAGCTGATGGAGGTGCAGATTTAGAGTTTGTTTTTTTTCCTGGCTCACTGAGAGTTGGTGACTTTTCCATATTTCAGCACAAAAGAGGAGGGGACTGGTTGTTGCCTTGCTTTAGGTTCTGGATGCACTGAATTGAGTGGTAGCTCTATAAGAACCAGGAATATTTCTTAGCTAGCAGCAGGTATATCTTCTATGAACACCATTATATTCTGAGAGTCTCATTGCGCTGACACTAATCCTGCAATTAGCAGCCATTAGTAAATATTCCATATTTCTGTGATCCAGCCCTCCCATGCTGGCAGGATAAGTTTTGAGGAAAGCTGTTCAGCACCATGCAGAGTGCTCAGGTACCTGTGGATGGGATGAGCACTCGGTGGTGGTCCCAGCCCTGTCCCTGGGTGTTCTTTGCCCCTGACCCCAGCAGGGTTTGCCAGCCCAGCTGGAGGGTGTTTGGAGCCTGCCTTTAGCCAAGGGCAGGCCTGAGGGCTGACCTCAGATCCAGCTCCAGGGAAAACAGATTCCTGATGTGGCACAAAGCTCAGGCATGCACAGGAGCAGCCCAGCACAGCCAGCCCCAGCTTTTGGAATGCCTGTGAACCTCTGTATCTCACACAGGGTTTGCACAGCTCTGCTGGACATTTTAACCCACTTTTGAGTGTCCCGCTCTGTCCCCTTCAGTTGACAGCCAAAGTTTCCAGGAATTCCCTTTGCTTGTGCCCTGATGATTTGAATTACCTCAATAATCTGAGTAAGCATTTGTTTTGAAAGCCAATATTTAGAGACAGGGCTGCTTATTTGCATTTTTTCCCCCTGAGGCCTCGGATGGGTTTGTCTGTCCCAGAATTCAGCCCAAACCCTTTGTCCTTGTCCTTTGCTGCTGCTAATCCTCAGCCCTGGGACCTGCAGCATCCTGGAAGCTGGGAATTAACAAACTCAGCAAGTGAAAATGGTGTTTGCAAAGTGCTCCCTTCTTTATTTACCTTCTGCAGGACATTAAATAAATCTGCAATTCTTTGCTGTCAGAAACCTGTGTGATTTAAAGGTGTGGGACTGTGACTGCCTGGGGAATAGAGGGCTCCAGGGAGACCTTAAAATCCCCTTACAGGAGCTAAAGAGGGCTTAGAAAAAAGAGGGAGAACAAATTTTTTCACAGGCAGAGTGTGACAGGAGAAGGGGTTGGTTTTAAGGTAGAAGAGGGTGAAAGGGGATGTCAGCATTTATCTAAAAAAGCACTTAAGTCGTAAGAAATAAAGAGTGGCAGGAAGCTATTGGGGAGCTCAAAGTGGAATCATTATGATTTAAGAGTGAAATTGTTGCTTGTCAGGATTAATTAGTTAATACAATTCCTAAGAAGACTATTACAGATTTCCTTTTCCTAATGTTTTCTCTCTGATAGTTATACATTAATTTTAATGACTATAATGAGAATATAATTCAGAAAAATAGTCTTTCCAGTGTGATCTGAAGATGTGATGAATATTCAAGGTGCTTTTAATTTTTGTCCATTGGAGGTGAAGTTTTCCATGTATGTTTGCTGTGAAGGAAGAACTCCTATTTAATTTACATGTTATGTTATTAATTTACCAGTGTTTAATGCACTTTACCTAAGTTTCAAAATTTTAATTCAATTTATTTTTGGAACTTCGTTAAGTAGATAATCTTGGCATGGTGTGTTACTTCTGGAACACTTTGCCCAGTGCCTAAATGCCTAATTTCAACACTTTAAAAATTCCTATCCAAAAACACATTTAGTTTCTCCAATTTCATAAATAAAACCGTGTATGCAAGACTTGATTTTTCTCTGCACTTTGAAAAATAAACGTTGAATATTTTCTTTAGTTCTTTATGGTTTGTTTTTGTTTTTTTTTTTGAGCTGCCTGGTGAGAAGATGCAAATGTGGCACGTATAAAAGATCTTCCATTTTAATTTAATTGCTGAACATTTTCTCTCCAGTGCAACCATTATCTGTTGGGCTTTTATTACCCTCTCCAGCAACTTGCACCAGTGAGTCAGCGAGTCCATCAGAGCAGCAGGAATTATGTCCCTGCCTGTCCCCTGGGTGTGCTCCCAGATCCCTGCTCAGCGTGTCCATGGAGCTGATGGAGAGCTTTAAGCACCAGAAAAGAGGAAGTTAGAAAAAGGATTTAATTTTTAAAAAAATTATTTTACAGAAATTATAAAATTCTTTTAGGCATTCTGAAAGTGGGAGTGAGGAGTTTGCTGTCTCAACAGAATAAAAATTCTTCCAGCTTTGCTGAGGGTTCCTGGCTGGGGGAAGCAGGAGTGAAATGCCTGAATTCTGCACCCAGCTGGGCAATCCAGGGATTTAAATATCAGATTTAAATATCACAGAGTATCCCGAGCTGGAAGGGACCCATAGGGATCATCCAATTCCCACTCCTGGCCCTGCACAGGACACCCCACATTGCAGCTTCGGTCCACTGACATCAGCCACGACCAATTGTCTCTGTCAGATGTTTGCTGGAAAAGAAACGTGTTCAAAAGCAATGAAATGAAATTTCCTTTCTTTTGGAGCAACATTTGGGCTTGGTCCTGATGCTCTTTTCCTCTGAGAGCCTGAGTTTTGTTTCAGCCACTAAGAGATGTGATTTTGCTGAAACATCAGAGCAGCTGAGACTGTTCTTCACAAACCAGTGCAGACAGCCCTGCTGCCTCCTGGTTTTACCTAATTAATGAATTAATACAAATATTTATTCTTTTGCAGGTACAGAGCAGGACAATTTAAATCAAGAAATCCCTCCTCTTTCTTGACTTGGAGTTGCCTGTGTCAGTCTTCAGTTTTCAAGGGGGGAAAAACCCAACCTGTGAGTTTTCTGCCTTCCTAAACCATTCCTTGGTGTGGGGATTTCATGGGGATTTTTCATGGGGAGCAGATCCTGCTTCTCCAGAGGGGTGGGAGCAGGAATTGCTGCTGCACAGGAACTCAGAGTGAGTACCCAGGGATACACAGCCCTGCACTGGGCTGGAGGCAGTCTCTGCATAATTTCCTTGGTAAAGTGCTGCACTTTGGGGGAGTAAGTGATGTCTGGGGTTATAATATTGTATTTAATATTAGGCCAGGCTGGATGGGGCTTGGAGCAACCTGGCCTAGTGGCAGATGTCCCTGCCCATGGCAGAGGTTGGAATTAGATGCTCCTTGAAGTCCCTTCCAGCCCAAACCATTCTATGATTGATTTATTCTACAATTTTCCTGTTTGCTGTTCCCACCTTCCCTTATTAAGCGAGACCAATACAAACCCCAGTGAATTCCAGTGATAATTCCTAGTTTTGTGGTGGTTTTATTTTACTGCCCTGTGCCTGTGGAGTTGCTACTTGGCACATCAGTGCTGGCCTCCAGGAGCTGTCCTTGGTGACAAATGCATGCCCAGGAACTTCTGGTAGGAGCAGTGTGGGGTTTTGGGGGTTGCCCAACCTCAAATACACATCCTTTGATGCCAAAAGAAAGCCTTTGGGTTTTGCTGTCTGTGGTGCTGGAGTCCCCAGCTGGATTTGGGGCAGTTTGGAAGGGCTGAGTTCACCCAGAGTTTTTCTGTGGCTCCAACAGGTCATGGGAGCTGTTAAATCACAGTGACTCGCACAGCCTTGCAAGGGCTCTGGAAATTACAGCAGCACTGGGAGGCAGCTCTGACTCTGGGCTTTTATACCTGATTTATGGCCCTCAGCAGAGCACAGTGAGCACAATGACTTTCACATGCTGAGTCAAACAAGAACCAGCTCAAACTTTGAATTGTTTTGCTCTTTGGCTACTCCAGAAAACCACAGCATGTATTTTGGGGCTCATGTATCTTATCTGGTAGATGTGATCTGGTGAGAAATGATGTTCTGATTCAGTAATGACTGGAAATTCTGGGCTGAGCCCACCCTGAGCCCCTGCTCTCTGCAGGGTCATGTTTTGATTTGCTTTATGAAGCTGCTCCCAGTTGTGATGTCCTCTCCTGGCTCCAGCAGCATCCTTGGTCCCCAGGTGCTTCCCCTGACCTTCCAAACATTTTATGGAATATAAAATATGTTTCTATAACACAGAGCTGGTTTAGAAGGTTTATTAACATTTTATGTAGTGTACAGTGTATGAAAGTAATGGTCCAATTATTGATGTGACAAGATGTCCCTGAAAATGTTCATATCTGTGCTGGTTTAATAAGGCACTAAAAAAATACCATAACCCTCTGCTGCTGAAGCTTCTCTGGGTAACAGCCCTCTATTATATCCCTGCTGCAGTTTCATTTAACATCTGTATTAAATCTGTTTTGTTAAGGTTTTAAGAAAAAATCTTAATGCAATTAAATAGTAACATTAAATCACAGGGGAATTTTGCTCAATGTTCTTGGAGGTCTTTCCCAAGCTCAGTGATCCTGGGATGGTGTTCAGGCCCTTTTCACTAAAAACAGCATCAGATGATATCAAAGGTCAGCTTTTTGGCCTGCTGGTCACATTACATTACAAAAAATATCATATGATTTTTTTTTTAAGTCTTTTTTCAAGCATCTTCAGCAATTTGGAAGTTGTGTTAAAAAGAACATTTTTCCTCAGGCAGCAATGGGTATGTTTGTTTATTTTATGCATAGTTGGATAAGTACCTTCCACCTGGCCAGAGGAGATAAATTCAGGTGTTTTTGTCTGAAAGTGAACAAATTAACCATGAGAAAAGCCATGTGGAAAACTGAGGAAATAATTTTAAGTTTGTCCTTATAAATGCAGGAAACTGTGAAGGTGGATTTGTTTGATGAATAAATAAATGAAATGCAGTGGCTACCGATGGTGGACAATGAAATTATCTTGAAATGCTCTGAGATTCCTTTAAGTTCCAGCTTTAAAAATAAAGTGAGGAAAACATTTTTTTTTTTTTAAATATATTGTGAGGGGGAAAAAAGGAAGAAGCAATAGCTATTAAGTGCTGTCAGCTGGTGGGTTTGTGTTCAGGAATCAATCTGGATATCTGAGACAAAAATGAGCTCTGAAGTTATTCTCATTAATGGATATTGGCAAAATCTGCAGCAGTTTTATATCACTGCTAAAGGCAGAGTAAATGAAACACCTCAGCTCAATTAGCTCTGAAAGGAGTCTCCTGCACTGGAGGATGAGCTGGCTGAGGAAAGGCATTGCAGAGTTATTGACTGGCTCTTGCCTTTGGCTTTTGGCTTTGTCCCACTGGGCACAGTGACCTGGCAGAGCCTCTGGAAATGCCTGGGCTTACAGGGGTAAATAAATCTTATTCCAGGGGGAAAGCTGATTCTCTGAATGTGGGGCATGAACTAAAGCAGCTGAGTAAGAACTAAATCAGAACCCATTTTCTTGTTTGTAGATTGAGTAAATTCTGCAGTTTTCTCCCTGTGGGAGCACAGGAACATCTCTGAGTGCCTGACACATACAGTAAATTACCAATATCTGTGGCAGCCAATGAGGATTTCTGTGGGACACACTGGTTTTGACACTGGGATTGGTATAAATTTCTCCTGTAAATTATCGTCCACCTGGCTGCTTTACATAGCAGTAAATTTATTTATTACCTTATTATTGATCATATTCTTCTCTTTATTTTAACCCTGACATTGACCATAAAGAAAAGCCCACATCAATAATTTGAAATTACTCTGAAATGCCTGTACTGTGTTTGTGAGGATGTTTCTGAGACCCTTTTTGTGGGCTTTAATGAGATGTCCTAACCACTAATGAAGTGTGTTTTTCCAGAAGATATCACAGCAAAAAAGCAGCTTGGTGTGGTAAATATCGTCTCTGGTGAAACACTGGAAAGCTGAATGTGTTTAAAAGCGTGCAGCAATTTAAAATCAAGTCACAAGTTAATCAAATAACATCAGCTTTGCCTCATTTCAGTCCTGGAACAAGCCCTAAATTGTGGATTTTAAACAAGTGCGAGCACACGTCTGCAGCAGGTAATATCCAACCTGGACATGTGTTCCTGGGCTCCATAAAACTTCCATATTTTCCACCTGGATGTTGTTTTTATTGGAGCTCTCCCAGTTTGAGTTTGCTGGCTCCAGAAGGGGGGCTGATTGATTTTTATGCTAATCCTAGGTGAAAAGCAGCTGTTGTAGGCAGGGCTTGCACTCGCTAATCCAGCTCATCAGGGCTGTAAACAGGCAGATAAAGGCAGGGGATTTCAGCCTGTGAGGGGCTAAATCCCTGCAGCCTGGGGGCTCTCCCTGCTCTCACCTGGGCTGGGCTGGGTCCTGCTCACTGTCCTGGGGCTGGTGGGTGGATGGATGGATGGATGGATGGATGGATGGATGGATGGATGGATGGATGGATGGAGAGAAAGGATGGAAGGGCTTTCCCAGCCCAGCTCTTCCCAAAGAGCAGAATCCCCATGGGATGGGAGAGCAGCACTCTGTGCTCCTTTTTTGTGCCTCTCCTTCCTGCCCCTCCTTCCCCAGCCAGAGCAGAGCGATGCCATAACGAGGGAGGGATTTACAGCCCGCTCTAAATTTGATTTGTTCCCACAAATGTTGTATAAAAAGGAGCTTGTTCTTTTATTAAATACTCCCAGCCTGAGGGCACAGTTTATACAGCATCATTACACCTGGTAGGAATGAGTCAATCCTGCTCCCTTTCAAATCAGGATGGCAGGGGGGTGTATCCAGGAGAGAAGGGTTGTGCTGTTCATTCATCCACCAGCTAATGACCACTAGTCATTTATATGTATATTTATATACCAAAATATACAATATATACTATATATAATTATACAAGTATATAATTATAATATAAATATATTTATATTAGTATAATATATAATTTTATTATATTTATGTAATATATTTATATAAGTATAAT
>JANRMJ010000026.1:5888099-5907191 GCA_025584955.1 Alethe diademata
CAGCCACAGCTGCTCTGGGCACCTGTGCCAGGGCCTGCCCACCCTCACAGGGAGGGATTTCTTCCTTATCTCTGATCTAAATCCACCCTCCTTTAGCTCAAGCCATTCCCCCTTGTCCCCCCTGCCTGTCCAAGTGTCACTGAAGGCACTGATTAAGTGCAGGAGAATTCTCCATTTCCATTAATTATTGCTGCTGCCATGGATGAGTTTTAGGATGCAGTAATTGAGATCTGGGTAATTGCAGCTGTGCTGTAGAATAAAGCAAAGGTGAGAGTGTGTCACCTGGGCAGTGACCAGCAGCTGTGTGTGCTGGTCAGCAGGAGGCTCTGAGGGCCACAAAACTGAGGGACAGAGAGGGGTATTTCACTGGCAAACCAAGGAAGAGTAATTTCATCCTCTTTCCAGAACCTCGTTTCACTGCACCATAAAAAGCTTCAAGAAATATTAATCCCATCTTGTATTGGCAGCACAAGAGCAAAATTTCATTTCCTGCTGTATTACAGAGTTAAAAAACACCGACAGCTTAATTTCTAAGAAATTCAAATTAATAGTACTGAAATGGGCCTGGTGAGATGAACATTTCCTGAGGCTTTACAAAAGCTTAGTTCTGAGTCCAGATTTAGAAGTGGCCTTACCTCTATAAGGGAATACCCAGCACCCCAAAACCTGCCACATGCAGGGACTGAGCAGCTGCTGCATTTCAAACTAAGTTTATTGATTCATAAAATTCCTCCTTAGCAAAACCACCAGGTAGTAACTGTGCAGGTCGTGCAAGCAGAGGAATATTTTCTGACAGTCCTAAGGGTCACAAATTACAGTGGGGAAGAGAATTTCTGCTGGTGTTGTGAATTAAACTGGGTAGCAATTACTGCCATGGTGCTGAGGGAGTTCAGCTGGTGCAGAAAAGTGGAGGAATCCATGCTTTGCAGATGAAGAAAAGTTTGAAACTGCCACCTGGAGGAAATCCAAACTTATCTTGGAAACAGTGTAATAGGGAGCTGAAAAATCTTTATGTTTCTCTGTGCCTTAATTTTTAAGCTCTCTAGTCTGCAAAAACTGAGGAAATTACATGTTTAATATCCCTATACTATAGTCAAAGTTTTGTTTGTTTTTTAGCTGCACGTGCCATTTCTTTTTAGCGTAAAGCTTTTGTTTTGCTATGCAAAATATTTATTTTCTTCATTCTTATCCTTAACTGCTTGTGTTAATCCACTGCATTTAATTTCAGCATCTAAAACTGCACCCCGAGTTTGGTGCCCAATGCCCTGATTCCTCCAACCCAAACACTGGCAACTAAATTCCAGTTCAGACATAGACTGTTCTCAGAGACACATTTAAAACCGGTTTTTTGGGTTTTGTTTTTTTTTTTGCTCTTTTTTTTTTTTTTTAATTTTAAAGACTGCAGTCTTCTGCAGGAACAGCTGAGATGAGTTAGCTTGAAATAACAGACATACCAACCAACAGGAGGATAAAAAATACCGTACACAGAACAATTTTGTGACTTTTATACTCGCTGCTGGAGTCATTATTCCAACATCACACAGGGACACACTCGAGGCTGCAACACCTTCACACGTGGGAGTGAGAGGGAATTTTTCTCAGGTTTACTTTGCTGTAAGTAATCCCTGAGGTATTAAGCATCTTGGTACTTTTATCCTAGAACATCTGAGAGCTGGGAGGGCTCACATCTCTCTTTAAGGTGCTGGTGGAGGGTCGTGCTGCAGAGCTGCTGTGCCCCATTTATCACCCTGGCTCACCTGCAGCTCTGACCACCAGCTCACAGCCCGTGCTTTCCATCCTGCACAGCCCCTGGCTGCTGCTCTCCCCCTGATACTGCTGCTGCTGCTGCACAGTCAGAACTGCTGGTGCAGTTCCAGTGACTAATTCTTGCCTGACTCCCCAGAATACCACAGGTGTGGCCACAAGGAACAGGCTTTCAGAAAATACACATTAATTCCCTGCAATGTCTACCTGCACCCAAGGGCACCCCCAGGGCCAAAATGCACCTGCACCCAAGGGAACACCAACTACCCCACTTATTTTGAAAAAATTAGCAACTGGCAGGAGGATTGTGTGACTTCAGGTGCAGTGAGTGGCTCTGATGACAAACAGCTCATCACATAAAGTGTCCTCACCACCCACTCAGTTACTTTCTGCCACTTACAAATGATGGAGCCACCTGGCTACTCTCACATCATTCCCTTGTCCTTCCTCTTGTGATGGTGACAAATTCCTCCTCCCATCCCCTGGTGATGGTATTTCTGTCACGTCTGAGGTATTGAGATGAGGAGCTGGCAGTGCATAATATCCCATTGCATCCTGTGCTGCTTGTATAAAACATCCTGATCTTCCCATATTGGAAGAGCACAAAAGGTATGGAAATCTGAGGGATTGCATTTGGATTTTGTTTGTTTTCTTGGTGAAAGATGGTGTCTGCCATAACCAAACTATGGTTTGGCAAAAGTGAAAAATGGGCTGTCTGAAAATAATCGATATTGAAAGTGCTTTAGGGCACTCCTGGAAGTATGTATTTATTGAAGTCTGTGTTTACTGAAGTCTGAAATAGCTGAGGAAAAAACCAACAAAGTTATGACAGAAAAGTTCTTCCTTCTTTGAGTCAAGGACTACTTGAAGCAGAGGCTTAACTCTTTGCTTGCCTTGCTCTGCCTTCCACAGACATGGTGCTTTGGTGCTGTGTGCCTGCAGTGCTTAATTAAACACCAAACCCTAATTCCCAGACTGGGGAGACACAAGCAAGGACCAAGGAAGAGCAGGTTAGATTCTCCTTTCTCAAACCTCAAACCTCAAGCATTGAAACAGAGTGATAAAGCAGCGATGCCTTGGTGATAAACTGCTTTTCTGCTCATCTGGAAGGTCAGTGGTCCAGCTTTTCTCATACTTTTTACCATGATAAAGATCAGATGTCCGAACTCAGTGTGAATAGAGGAGAAAAGCTGACCTGAAGAATAACTGCTGCAAATGCTTTAAGTGTATTTATCCCTGCAAGAGAGGAGGGGAGAAATCCTGTTTGCACTGCAGCAGTGCCTGAGGCTCATTAACAAAGGGGATTAATGAAGATATGCTCACCACTGCACTGCAGGGGAGTCAGCAGGCAGAGATGCACTCTCACCTCATCCCCACATCTGTTTTATTGCATTTCCTGATGCACTGGAGAAGAAACCTGCAGCCAAGGACTCCTTCCCCCTGGAATTTTTGTCATTCCATGTGTATCCACTGTCACATAAAGCCCAGGAAGAAGAAATGCCCAGTCTGGCACCCAGCCTGCTGTGATTCAGCAGGGGTGAACCTGATTACTGGGGGTTAATTAACGACCCACATCTGTAAAGCTCAACGTTTATTAACGACTTGTTTTCCTCGGGGGAGAGATTAATTGATGCTCGCCCTTAGAAGACACATGAAGGAAATTTGTCCCTGAGAGAAAGCGTGCAGGAATGAAGCTTCCAAACCCGAGCTGCGTGCAAGGGCAGGGATTGGAAGTGACTGCCAGGAAATGTCACTGCTCTCGGTATCAACTGCAGTGACACAGTTTCAGTGACAATGAAATCTCCTGTAGCATTTCCAGTGTCATTTTCCCGAGCAGGGGCTCATGCTGCTGGCTGGACTCTGTGCTTTACCTCGGTTTTCTGGAGAGTTCAGTTCTCTACCCCTGGGTTTGCCAAGGGCTGCCTTTCTGATGGGGCCAGCCCAGCTCCCAGCTGCTCCAGACACAAAACCATTGACACAACAGCTCTCTCTGGACCCTTCACTTCAGCTAATTGTTATGATGGGTCCCTCTAATTCATGTGGGATTGTGTATAATGTGTCATTGCATCACTGGAATTATTCAGGGGAAAGAATGATGAGTGGTTTGTGGCCCAGTGAATAGCAAATACTGCTATTCTCATCCCAGACTGAGGCTTGGGCTTTGTCTTAGTGACAAGCCCACTGGATGACAATAAAGGAAAGGGAATTGGAGAAAATGGCCAAGGAGAGAATCTTTGTGTTCTGTCCCTCATTCCAGTCTCCCTGGAATGTGAGGAGTAGCAGTGAACAAAGAGAAAGCACAGCATTGAAATAGAGTGATAAAGCAGCGATGCCTTTGTGATAAACTACTTTTCTGCTCATCTGGAAGGTCAGTGGTCCAGCTTTTCTCATACTTTTTACCATGATAAAGATCAGATGTCTAAAAGAATCAGCGATTTGATGGGTCTGTGCTCAGTTTGACCAAGTAAATTTAGGAGCCACTTGTATTAGCAGATAATCAACAACAATTGTGGAACCTGTTCAAGAAAACAACTCAATACTCCCCTCTGTGCTTTAGCCAGGAAAGGAGCTCACCCACACATTTCCCCGGAGACTTGTCCAGGAATTTGGAAATGGAAATAGCAGGAGAGCTGCTGCTAGTTCTGTTTTTGCTCTGGTTTATCTTCTAGAATAAACCAAGAGTCACCCAAAGCAGAGGAGGAAGCCTCTGTCCTGTACCAAGTGACACAAACAACTCCCCCCACTCCTGTTTTGTCCCCAGATGATGCAGCAGGTCCTCACGTCACTGTCTCCAAACCTGTCATGTCAGTGGTCAGAACTGGAGAGTAAGTGCCCACTGGTTTATCTGAAGTACTGTGCACACAAGATTTTGCTTCCTCCCATACTGCTCCTGACCTTAAGAGCCTTAAAATGCAGAGCCACGCTGCTTTAGCTTTCAGTCTGTTGACAAATTTAATCATCAAGGTACAGATTGGCTTTTGGGTACACAGAATGAGATTACAGTGGAGAAACCAGTTTGGAACATACAAATGAAAGTTCAGTTTGATAAGGGCTCCACAGCCCCGAGCTGCCTCAGCTCAGATCCCTCCTGCACTGGGATTGCTCAGGAATCTCAGATTATGGTTTTACAGCCAGGAGACTCCGGTATTACAGATGGACATGATCTAATTTCAAGTGGGAAGACTGTGGGAAAAGAAATTGCAGGACTGGGCTCCTGACACACACGGTTTCACATGAGAAAACAGAAATAGGATTAAAAAAAAAAATACCACAACACCCACCCCCCAAGTTAAAACCAAACATCAGGAAGCAGTGGGAAGGTTTCCCTTTTTACACCCAAGGTGGTCAGCAGGGTTACTCCACAGGAGCAGACAGGGGCAGATCACAGCCCATGAGCCTTTTCCAGCTAAGCAGCATTTACAGACAGAGCAAAACCTCCTCCACAGGCATGATTCAGGCTGCTGAGCAGAGATCCCAACTTCCTGCTGGCAGAAAATGGGGGCAGCACTCTCCAGCATCCCAGAAGGGACTCAATTGCTGCAAGGCAGACAAATGAGGCACACAGGGAGACATGACAGCAAGAAGAGAACGGGGTAACTCACAGCAATGAGCTGGTAGGAGTTGTTCATCATGGCTATGAGCATGTTCAGCAGCACAACGAGGGAGATGACATTGTAGGTCCCGAACATCGTGGCCCCAACAAATTCAGTGAACTCGTGTCTGGCTTTCACGTTGGTGACGTAGAGATTCAGCAGCCCAAACACAGACCAGAAGAGTGACTGGAGGGTCTCGAAAAGTCTGCAAGGAAAGACAGGATTTTAGCTGGCTGCCTGATGCTGGGGGGTGGAAAATGATCTTCAGGTAGGGAACACACAGATATTGGGAGACACCACAGAGCAGCCCCTCAGCACAGGCATTTATCCCTCCCTGGGGACAGCCTGTGCTCAGCCACAGTGCCCCACCAAACAAAGCATGTGAGAGCTGTCCCATCAACAGCACTTGCTGTCTGTCCAAGAGCCCAGTCCACATCCAGTGACCATAACTGCCCTGAGGAACCCAAGGCTCCCTTCCCACCCTGCACACATGCAGAGAACAGCCACAATATATTCCATTTAATTAAAATTGCCATGCTGCGATGCTGCCGCTATCTATAAACTCTCCTGTATAATCAGTGCCTGCATCATTAACATGTCTGCAGGATAAATGCTCAGGAGCCCATCCCCAAGTGCAGCAGTTAAACAGTGCACAACAAGAAGGCAGCACGAGGTGGGAGATGGCAGAAATCACAGCCAGCTGCACCTTTTGCTCTAACACAGGCTGAGAGCTTGCAATTGCTTCAGCTGCTGTGGCCCTGCAGAGCACCTGCCCAAAACTCTGCTCTGTTTGCAGTGCACCTGCCCAAAATGCTGTTCTGTGTTCAGTGCACCTGCCCAAAATGCTGATGTGTTTGGAATACATCTGCCCAAAAATTCTGCTTTGTTTGGAATGCACCTGCCCAAAACTCTTTGTTTGCAGTGCCCCTGTCCAAAATGCTGCTCTGTGTTCAGTGCACCTGCCCAAAACTCTGCTCTGTTTGCAGTGCACCTGTCCAAAATGCTGTTCTGTGTTCAGTGCACCTGCCCAAAACTCTGCTCTGTTTGCAGTGCACCTGCCCAAAATGCTGATGTGTTTGGAATACATCTGCCCAAAAATTCTGCTTTGTTTGGAATGCACCTGCCCAAAACTCTTTGTTTGCAGTGCCCCTGTCCAAAATGCTGCTCTGTGTTCAGTGCACCTGCCCAAAACTCTGCTCTGTTTGCAGTGCACCTGTCCAAAATGCTGTTCTGTGTTCAGTGCACCTGCCCAAAACTCTGCTCTGTTTGCAGTGCACCTGCCCAAAATTCTGCTGATTGCAGTGCACCTGCCCAAAACTCTGCTCTGTTTGGAATACACCTGTCCAAAAACTCTATTGTGTTTGCAGTGCACCTGCCCAAAATTCTCCTCTGCTTGCAGTGCACCTTCCCAAAATTCTGCTGTGTTTGGAATACACCTTCCCAAAATTCTGCTCTGTTTGCAGTGCACCTTCCCAAAATTCTGCTTTGTTTGTAATGCACCTGCCCAAAATTCTGCTGTTTGCAGTGCACCTGCCCAAAGCTCTGCTGTATTTGGAATACACCTTCCCAAAATTCTGCTGTGTGTGCAGTGCACCTGCCCAAAGCTCTGGTGGCTCTGAATGCTTGGTGCAGCAGCTCCCACCCACCATGGGCAGAGTCCCTGGCAGAGCCCTGCAAACAGTGCTCAGCAATGACTCAGATGAAAGAGAGTCATCACATTAATTCAGTTCAAGAGTTTCTCTTCTTTTGAAGGCTTCCTTCCATAGATGAACTGGACCTGACCCCACGAGCTGATGAGATCATCCCAGGTCTCTCCTTGTTTCAGCCACAGACAAGTGACCTTTCACAGGCACGTCAGATGCGTAATCAGCAATCTAAATAATTGCTCTATTTGGGCATCTTTGTTTTGGCTTTCCAAAATACAGCATTTATATCATCCAAAAATGACATTTATATGCCTGTTTAAGAGTTTCCATTTTGGCCTGAGGTCAGCAGATGTTTTCAAATGCAACTACTAGACAAACCAATATGAATAATTCAGATGCCTTACTTGACATACCAGAAATCTGTTCTCCCACCATCTCCAGGCATTTGTTCACTTGTATCTCCATGCCTTAGATGAGGATTTAGTTCATACTTTGTGGATGTATCTTATGTTATTCACTGGCCAAAATCATAAAGATGTCTTAAAGCAAAAAACCTTTCTCCCAAAGCTCAGATTGTTAGGCTTATTAAATAAACAAGGTAGTAAAATGAGGATTAACCAAAGAATGCCAAGCATTTCTTTGCTAGAAGTGCTGGAGTTCTAGCTGTCTTTTAAAATATTTATATTAATTTCACTACTAACAGTAGAAATACTGCTTGGGCTGAGACAGAGGTTCTTATCATTAAACTGGAATTAGTTCTAGATTCTGTTCTGGATGCACAGTATAACCCAGGTGTGCAGTTTGGGCCCAGCCTAAGGTCAACACATTCACATGGGGGCAGGTAGAGCCCTTGACAAAGACACTGAGTGGTTCCTGCAGCTCTGCACAGCAGTAAAGCCCAGGTGCTGTGTCCTCAGTGTTTAATGGCAGGACAGGTCCACAGCCTCTTTTCACAGCCCATGCTTCAGGGGGGATCACACTAGTTTGGAAAAGCAGCTATAAAGAAATAGAATTTTGGAAATTGTGATTGAGAGGCTCCCATGTCCTGCTGAGTGTATTTTGAATCCTAATCAAACAGAGGAATTCTCAAAGCTCCACCACTCTCCGTGGTGGCTTCGAGAGAACAAGTGCCCCTCTGCCACAGGAACCTGCACCCAGGGGAATGGCAGAGCAGGCAGAGAGGTGTGATTCCTCCACCCCTTCCTCCTCTTCCTCACCCTCATCTCCCTCCTTCAGCTGCCAGCATCACAGCTATAAACATATTTTCCAATCATCTGCCTAAGCAGCAGGCACTCTGCTTTCTGAGGGATGGCAAGGCCAAAGCAGAAAACCTTAAATTATTCATGACTTCCCCTCGTTGCTGTCACAAAGGAATATTACTTTTCCATGATGTGTGTGTGCAATGCAGAAAGTTTCCTCGCCAAGAAAATGTTAAAGCCACCCTTTGAGAGTAATAGGAAATAATGTGCCAGTAAATAGGTGTCACACTTGACACAAGCTGCACACACACGAGGAGCATCCTCTCTTGCAGAATCAGAGCTCATTGTGTGAGCCCAGGAACGCTGGTGGGAATCAAAGTGCACTGATTCAAAGCTTTGCAGATTTATTCCTTCATAAGGAATGAACCATGAGCAAGGTCAGGGTATCCAACTCTAGCTGGACCAGCTCCAGTTTGCTTCCCCCCCAATCCAATATTTGGATCTGCAGCTGCTCCTTCCCCAGCCACTGCCCCATGCTGTGCATCTGCTCCCCAGCCAAATGTCAGCTTGTGCTGGGGGTGTTAATAACGACCATTTAAACTTTTAAGAACACGTTAAATAAATTTCTTATGCGAGCCTCAAACAAAAAGTACCTGCAGAGTGTTCTGTCCCCTGCCAGGAGACCTCACTCCTAATGGATCCCCTCCAACTGTGATTTTGTTTTACACAAACCTCTGCCACAAAGGCTGAGCCCCCTCAATTTCCTTTCTGTGCTACATTCCCTTGGCAGGGGGTTTAAATGAATGTTAGGGTGGTTTGTATTTAAGTTCATCTGCACACTTTCTGCTAAGTGCTTCTTGTATAATTTTTCGCTCCCAAGACATTACACCCTCTTACAGACTTCAGGATGGTTGGTTTGTTGCTTTGGGGTTTTTTTTGGTTTTTTTTCCTGCTGGCCCAATGCTCTTTTTCTTCAGTCAAATCCTGCTCTTGCTTTCTCCACTTACCTGACACAATGAAATCTGTAAAAAAACCATTTTGCAGTGGTGGCAGACTCAAACCAGAATGCAAAACTGAACACATCTGTTCACTATAGCTCCAGAGAAAGGCAGGATTTGGTACTGGATTTTGTAGCCTTGTCCCTTCCTGAGGTGGAATTTACCCCTTAAATTCTGTGCTTGCCAAACTTTCCTCCCTCTGGCTGCTGCATCAACATGGACACAGATCAAGGAATAGTGTTTGTTATTTAATTCCTTTGCAAGGGCAGCACGACACATTTCTGGGGCGTGTGAGGCAACTGAAACAGGAAAAAAAAAAGTCTGAAATATCTTAGTTCTGTTTCTCATTAGCACAGTGCAGGTCCATGCACTTCCCCCAGACAGAGATGGGTTTCAGGAGAAAATGAATCAAGCCTGTGGTGTTTGTGCTGTGCAGTGGGAAATGGCACATGTCTGGTCTACCAGGTCATGCTGCTCTTGAAGGATGGGCTCTATCCCATGAAAATTCCAAATTTCTTTTGGGAGAGAGCCCACAGAATGCTGGAACACCTCCTCTCCCAACCAAGCCACGAGGCCTCAGCCATCATCTGTTTTTGATAATGGTGCAAATACATCCCAAATCCTTTCTTAACCCCGAGCCTTCAGCTGACAGAGGGTGGAGAATTATTGGGCATCATGACAAGTTTTATTTAATTTAGCATAAAGTGGTGGACAACAGTTTTGTTTTGCTTGTTTGCAGGGCGTGGGCCTTTTTCTAGAACGTGCTTTATTTATTCTCCTGCCATTGTGAGTTAAGTACTGTGCAAGCAGCAAGAACAATCGGGTGGGGGCTGATTATTATAATTATTTCTACTATTAGTAATTAAAACAAATACATCAGCAAGACAATTCATGTCATTTTTCAGCATGTGCTCTCTCTTTCAGCTCTGCCAGCTGTCCTCACAGCAATTTCCATGCCAGCATCTCAGTGAAGTAACAGCATTCCCAGCAAAAAAGGGTTTGCTGGGATTTTAGTCTGGAAGGAAATCAGAGAAGCCTGCAACATCATGCATCCATAAAAATGGTCTAGGTGAGATTGTTGCTGTTGCTGTGTCACATTATTTATTAATACGTGGTTTTAATAGGTTTATCCCTTATTTTCTTCATTTTATTCAGGTTTCCCTCCTTTCTTCAGTAATTAGGCAAAACAATTGCTGTGGCAAAAGGACACTTCCTTTCTCAACTATACTGAAATTGTGCACAGACATTATAATAAGATTTAAGTTGCAGGGTCATGTAGGGAAAACCCTTGGTCCAGAACTAAAAGGTCACCCTAAGCAAGAGTTTGTGACAGCAGAGCTCAGCAGAATGTCTGCCCCACTTAACTCCCACTTTAACCACCTCACCTGGTATTTGCAAGTGAATAAATAAAGGCTCTGTGAATAAATAAAGCAGCTCAGGAGCAGAAAGGAGAGGATGTCTTACGTGGAGAAGGCATTGTTCTGTTTCTCACATCGGATCCCCTTGCAGTTGTTGGGTTCCTCCGAGGCACTGGTCTCATAATAAAAATAAAGCTGGTTCAGTCCATTGGCAAAAGCCAGAAGCACCAGGCAGTAGATAAAAAGGAACTTGAGGATGTCCAGCAGCATGCGTCCCAGAGAAATCTGCAGGGGTCCCAGGTGTGAGTTGGCTGTAAACAGGGAGATGAGGCGCAGGGAGCTGAGGATGTTGGATATTGCAAAGAGAGCTTCTGCAATCAGGGTCGGGTGCCACATCTCCCACTCCTCCCTCGGCCGAGATCCATTGTACTGCCAGAAACAGAGAGCAAGGGTATCAAAGTGAGTTTGTTCTAATGACTGTCGCTGTGAGGCTAGGAAGAGGTGAAAGAATACAGTAACACGACTTTTTCTAAGCAGTAAGGAGTGATTTATTGAAAGGCCGCGGTATTTATATAAGGGAGATTGCAAAAAACTCATTGGTCAACAGAGGCAACACCTCTTTGAAAACATGCTTTCTGTAAAATAGCACCAGACACTCACATGACTCGCTGGTTAACACCAGATGTCTATCTGTGTTTTCTTTCTTTTTTCCCTTGTTTTGTCTCTGAGAAAGATCCCCAGCCTGGGAAAGATCCAAGCTTGGAGCTGAGAAAAGTCAACAGCCTGGGAAAAAACCACGTTAGGTTTCTCCACGAGCCTTCAGCAGTGTCCACAAATGACTCTGAGGGAACTCTTAGCCTGGAGGAGACTCAGGGGTGACCTTATCACTCTCTAAATTCCCTGAAAGGTGGCTGTGCTCAGGTGGGGTTGGTCTCTTTCTCCAGGCTGCACTGACAGAACCAGAGGACACAGGCTTAAGCTGCACCAAGGGAAAATTAGGTTGGGAATTAGGAAAAAGTTTTTTATGGAAAGAGTGATGAAGTACTGGAATGGTCTGCCCAGGGAGGTGGTGGAGTCACCATCCCTGGATGTGTTTAAAAAAAGACTGGATGTGGCACTTGGTGCCATGGTCTAGTTGAGGTGTTAGGGCATGGGTTGGACTCAATGATCTTGAAGGTCTCTTCCAACCCAGTGATTCTGTGAATTCTGTGAACTCTGAAGGTCACACCCACTGATTTCAGCCCTTCACAGGTAAATCCTAACCAGGTACTGGGGCACAAAAAGGACTTTTAACCCCTTACACCTCAGCTGCTGTCACAGTTGGGATGCAGGACTGAAGCTGATTAGGGCAGAGATGAAGGTTTAATGATGCTTTTTTATGAATTCTGCCCACTACATTATGACCCCCTGATGGTCAGAGATGTGGGACCAGGTCTTCTTTAGAGGCTTTGGGTATGTCTGAGGCTGTTCTTAGGCTAAACTGAAAAATTAGGAATTTTTAAAATTTGTTTTACTTTTGAGTTCACAGTCTGTGGGTTCCTTATGTCCATAAGTTTACACAACCTCCTGCTCTTTCAGCATTTAAAGGGGTTCAGATTTTAGCAGGTTCCAGATGTAAACTTCAAATTACTTTTGTTCTGTTTTCCTCCTAAATATGACTTCACATTATAAACACTGCACATTCCAGGAACAATGGGAGGCAGGGAGAAGGAAGGGAAGAAGAAAAGCAGTGAACTATTGGATGCTTCCCTTCCCATGTAATCTCAAAAAAAAAAAAAAGAGCCAGCAGCCCAGAACCAAAAGGCTTTCTTCATATTAATTTTCCTATTAGTTAATTTGTCATGGCAATTTTAGGAGAGTTGCTAAAGCAGAGGTCTTAATTACAGCTGAAACACTGGGTACATTTGAGTGCATCAATTACAACATTAACTGGGTTTGTAATGCAACTGTAAAAGCAGAAGCATTTTCTGAGCAAAGTGCAGCCAGATGCGAGCAGGTAACACAAAAGAGCTGGTTCTGTAAAATGCTCTGGTTCTGTAAAATGTAACTGCTCTGGCACAGAGAATGGAGTCAAAGACATTCAACATCAAGGAATAATTGTCCTTTTAACATTCGTCTCTGCTCATTTAGCATGCATAAAAAGGCAAAACTGCACTCAGAATAACACAGCTAACACTGTTTAGGGCTCCTAAAATAATTCTGGTACCTTTGAAGAGGAAATGGCACCAATATCACACTGACAGATGAGATTACAGAGCCTTTCTATTTAAATCTGAAGGCCCAATACACAAGTTCCCAATTTTTTCAAGGGCTCAGCAAAAAGCAGGTTGATATTTCCAACTACCCCTCCGTATGAAGGAGATGAGACATGATACAGAGGCATTTCAGCATGACCTCGGATTGCTTCTGACATTTCCAAACTGTTCTTTATTACATGAACATCATGGCCTGAGCCTGCTAGCTTGATTTGAAGATGGATCTTAAAATGCCTACAGACAGGCAGAGAGGTTAATTTTTGGTGGATTTCCAGCAGTGGGGGTGGGTGGGTGGGATTAGGAAGCCTGGGCAGAAAATTTACCCAGTTCTCTTCTGCAGGCTGGCTGGACAGAGCAGCCCAGGGCTCTCTGCTAAGGTTTAGCACAGACTGCACATAAAGGTATGGGAAAAGGTCTTCTGTGTCCCACACCTCTTTTCAAAGCAACATTTAGGTCGTTAAGGTCATATTTTGGTCCTTTATGAACTGACGGTATCTCAAATAGAATTTTCAGAGCAGGTAACAGAGAAGCAGCAGAGTTATTACATGAGGCTGGGTGTGTGGGAAGGCTGGAGTAGTTTGGTTTGGTGTCTCTTCAAATGATGAAACACAGCAGAGATGTGCACAGAATAGTACAAATAAATTACACCATGCCATCACATTTACCCTTCCTCATTACATGATAATTCAATGCAGCAAATGAAAACTGATTAAGAAAGTATTTCTACCCTATAATTAGCCTGAAGATTCCATTGGTGTCAGACAATATTAGAGCCAGGTCTTGGAATCAGTCAAATCAAATGAAAAAAAAAAAAAAGTCTTCACGTAAAAACAAGGATAGAAAACATCTAGTGTCAGTATGCAATTTATTTTTTTCTGATATTTGGCAGAAAGTTAAATGTCCATGTAATCTTTTGAAGTTCTAAGAAGTGTTAGAATATGGTCTATTGGCATATATCCCAGCCTGTTCCAGCTCAGGGCTGTTCTATAAATAACAAATCATGTTGCAAAATGTTTTGAAGCCATTATCAACCTTACAAACCTTCAGATTTTGGAGCACCCTGCAACCCCTGACTGACACAGGGCAGAGGGAACTTCTGTGACCACGTGTTTCAAAACTGCAACCACAGAAGATTTCATGCACCTCTAGAATTGTCTGGCACTGGCCCTCATCAGGAGCTGACCTGAGATCAGATCTATTCCTGCAAACCCTCCTTTGGGGCTGGCCCATGGGGTTTTGTGGTTAACCTGCACATTTCCGTGGCTCTTGCAGGGAACACAAACAGAGCTGCACCTCCTTTGGACCTGTGCTTTGGCTGGGAGTTTAAATCCCAGTGTGTGATTGCACAAACCCATGCATGCACAGCTCCTCTGGCAATTTGTGTGTGAGAAAAAAACAGGTTGTTAACATTTTAAGATTTGTCCGTGCATTTTACCATCTCCAGCCTTTTTTTTTTTTTTTTCTGTATTGCTTGTGGTTTAAAGACCAACCTTTCAAGTCTGTAATTTCCTCCCTGGTTGTGAATGTTGGGAGAATAAAAGACATAATCTGTTCCTGCTTTGATGCTGTTACAGAGCTGCCTCTTCAGGGAGCAGCAACCAGCTTAAAAGCTTTTCCCTTTGAAAATCTGACTCACCAGGACTGCAGCCTCCAGGATTTAACAAAGGCCCCATGGCAGGGCTGTTTGCATTTTGGAGTCAATGGGCTTGGTGAAATTTTCTCCTCTTTCCCCCTCTGCCTGCTGGGCAGGACTAAACAGGGCTGCTCTGGGGAAGTGTTTGGTTATTGGGAGCTGGGCTGCCAGAAGCAGAGACCTTGCAAAACTGGGAAGAGCAGGAGTGGCCAAGGAGCAGATCCCAGGGACTTGATTTACACCTGAGTAATTCCACTGACTGCAGTGAAGCTGCTGCTGATTCATACCAAGGGAAGAAATAGGCCAAGCACGAAGCTCCAGCTGAAGCCAAAGAGAGCTGTTGCATAAGGAATTTTACAGGGTGCCTTTTGTGTCTTGTCTTTGAAAAAAGGGAGACAGAAGGAAAGTGCTTCAGGCCATCCCCTGGCTTCAAACCCTGTGCATATGCTAATTTGGAGCATCAGAAGTTTATAAATGTGGAAGGTGCTTTTGAGGATGAGCTCTGATGAGCTCTCACCACAAATGGAACATGACAGGGGAGAACCTACAGGGTGTTAAAGCCCCAGCTTGCTCCTTTGTCATTTCCCTGCCCACAGGTTATATATTGAAGAGTAAACTGACCCCTTTATATCAGATTATCAGATAAAACCCTCCTAATAACAGTCTTGCTCTTCTCAGTAGACCTGTCACAAACTTCTGATTACTAATCTCCAGATCTGTAGGATTACAGATTATAAAGCTTGGCTCTAAAAGTTTTCAGATTACCCTATTCTAAAGGTTTTCCCTTTACCATTTTATTTAAAAGCCATGTTTTCCCTATGCATTGTTGAAGGAGGTCCAGTGCCAGCACAGAAAACAAAGTGCTTTGGCAACTGAGTAGCTACAAAAGGCACAGGAAAGTGGAGAAATTTCTCCCCAGTGCCCAAACAATCCACTTAATTCTTAATCAAAGAGCCAGAATGAGCAGGATGTTCGTTCTCCAAACAAAATAATAAGCTTTCCAGGTGAATTTTCAAAATTGGACCGCTTGAAAAGCTGCTCTTTTCTTTGCTCTGTGATTTTCATTTGAACAATTTGTACCCTGTGTACTACAGCTCTCACCAGCACATTACAAATTCCCTCTCCCAAGTTACTGTACCTTGACATAGGCAACGATTTTAAGGGAGATGGTTGCAAGATAGAGGGAGTTCATTGCAAAATCCATCAGATTCCACCAGTCATGTACATACTCATTGAATCCACCATCCCACATTTCCTTGATTTCGCCCCAGATGAAACCTGTGGAAAGAAAGGGAGTTCATTGCCATGACAAGGCATTATTTGCCATCAAAGCTCTGTGTATATATGTATGATGTAATACCAGACAATTGGAAATTAACAGCTAGGAAAAAATGCCTCATCCCTCCTGCCTTCTAAAAGAACAATGCTGCTGATTATGAGACATTTTACAAGTTTGTGGGGAATGCAGTCTGGAGAGAGCTGAAAAAGACCTTGGTTTCCTACCCAGGGCTCCAGATATGCACATGAGGAGACTGCCTGAAACACATGTTATTTATAACCAGTACGAGTGAATTAGCTCAGCTGAAATTTGCTCTACGTGAACAAACTCTTCAAGCAGCTGTATTTGGTATGGTTTCTGACAGACTGTCTGCTCTCACAGACACTCTGAGCAATTCATTGCTCTGCTGGACAGCACTGATCTTCCCTGAATTTCTCTAGCAGCACCAGAACCAGCTTCTGCATGCCAGCACAGCTCCTCCCTGACCTGGAAATACCACACCAAAGGAGGAGGAAGCAGATCCATTCCCTGTGCTCAGCCACTGTATTGATGCATCTTGCTGTACAAAAGGCCCACAGGGATTATTTGTGAGGAAAGATGAGGCTCAGCATGAACCAGGGCACTGCAGCCTGGCAGTGACTCACCTCGTGTCAGATATGGCTGTGGGGCTGGTGAGGTGTTTGTTCCCATCATGTCAACTCTGAAATGCCTCCTGGTGATCTTTTTTGACACTTGCTAATGCTCACTATACCTCCTTGCAGCTGAAAGGGTGAAGGGCAGCTTCTGAAATTCACCACCAGACTGCTAAACCCACCTGAAACAGCTCTGATTATAAGTAACTTCTATGTCTTTTCTTGTAGAATTGTTTAAGTATTTTTGAAAGCCTAAGTCCCATAAAAAAGCAAATGGCAGCTCCCTCATGCCCTAGATGCTTCTGAAAATGTCTTTAGAGCCCCAGGTCTTTTGAATTACCCACTTGACATTATCCTCCAGTGAAAACCAGAAATGTGTGAAGAGACAACAAAACAAAAGACCAAAACAAAATACACCTCCAGGTGCATTACCAATACAATTCCCCAAAATGCTGCCCCTGCCTAACCACAGGATATTGCAGTGGTCACTGATGTGCTGCTTGCAACTCAGCTTTAAGGACCTGGAGGTTCAATCTGAAGAGCAGACAAAGTTGCAATGAACTGCTGCACGCCCCCAAATATCAATCTGAGCTGCTCAGCTGCCAGCCAGCAGCTGAGTGGCCACACAAACATAATGTCAGGGCCAGCCAGGTAATCTTATTACAGCTGCCTCTACGTCTTTGCATGCACACAAAGCCATAAAATAAAATAAATCAATGGAGAGGAGCCTGTTGAAGAACTCATGCACTGTATTTATAGTGAGTTATCGTTGCTGGTTACTATAGCTACAGCAATGCTGTGTGTGCCTGCTCGCTCTCCTTCTGTAGTGGAAAATATTTCGTAAGTAATAACCTTTAATCTGGTGACACTGTTCTAATTTCTCTGTTTAATAAACAGTCATACAATATCTCTGTTTATCTGAAACAAAGGAACTCAAGAACAGACAGCTGTAAGAGGTGCTTTGGAAAGGTTTTTTTAAATGGATTATCCTTCTTTCATCTGTGAATCAATTTTACTGAAATGCCTACCATTTCCCTCAATTTTAACCATGAATTTAAAGTGAAGATATCACCTAAGCTCAGAAAAGACATTTAACCTCCTGAGCTTACTCTGAAGTTTCTACCAACACCTGCATAAATCAGCTTCATCAGATAATGAGGCTGGTGGTGGAGCTGTGCAAGGAGCACAGTGCCCTGGGTCACCACCCAAAGTGATTTGTGAACTTGTTTGCAGCTCTCACTTTCCTTCCTCGTTTTCCATCAGCACCTTTGGGTTTGGCACAGCAACAGCTGGGTTGGTTCAGCACAGAGCCAGCCTGACCCAGAGCCACCAGAGAAACAAGGAGCAGTGTCCTGGTGTCACCAGGACAGTGTGGGAAAGCAGGAGAGCAGGAAGGTGTGGAAACCACTGCCCATGAGCAAAGTGACATTCCCAGCTGCCAGGGGTGCCCTTGCTGGTGGCACAGCAAGGGACACGGAGCTGGACCAGAGGAGGGGTCAGGATGCTGATGGAGCTCACAGTGCTGCTGTGCTGGAGCTCAGTTTGGAAGGGTAAATAGTCCTCTCTCATTAAAAATACATCCATCTGGCTTCTCTGCTCTTCTCCCACCTCCTCCCATCTCACTGCCTCACCTGAGCATCCTGCCCTGGGCACACACACACCTCCTCCTCTCCCCAGCTCGGGCTGCCCAAGCCAGACTGGCGTAAGAGCCTCACATTTACATTCCAGACAATCAACACTCCTGCTGATATCAGAGCACTTGCTGCTGATGTGGTCAGTGATTATCAGCAGAGAGTGAGGCTTGTCTTCCCCCTCCTGCATTCCTGCAGCTTATCTGGGAGGAATAATCCAGGCTGGTTTTGCTGCCTGCAGGGGCAGGTCAGCAGCAGGGAGAGCAGAGCCAGGCTCTGGGCACTGCCTGTCCCTGTGCCAGCAGCAGCAGCGACACCCTGGGTGACCCAGGAGCTCATCCCAACCTGGGGGAAGCAGGGAGGGAGCCACATCTGCCATGGGCTGCTGGGGTCATGTCTAGGGCACATCAGATGGTACAGAACAGCACAGCAGCCCTGGGCCAGCAGGAGCTGCTGCTCCAGAAGGAGCCCAGCTGTTTGTGCAGTTCCTGGAGCTGCCTGCCAAATCTCTTCACATGCTGGGCTCGGGGATGAGTCCCCACACAGCTGCCAGGGGTGTGAGTCAGGCTCTGTAGCTCAGTGTTACTGGGTGTGGGATTTATGGGATTTACCTAGAACCCAGAGCTGGATCAAGTGTGGGATTACCTAGAACCCAGAGCATGACTGCAGGATTGGGTGTGGGATTTACCTAGAACCCAGGGCAGAATTGGGTGTGGAATTTATCTAGCACCCAGGGCAGGATTGCAGGATTGGGTGTGGGATTTACCTAGAACCCAGAGCAGGACTACAGGATTGGGTGTGGGATTTACCTAGAGCCCAGGGCAGGATTGCAGGATTTGGTGTGGGGTTTACCTAGAACTCAGAGCATGACTGAGTGTGGGATTTACCTAGAACCCAAGGTGGGACTGGGGTGTGGGATTTACCTAGAACCCAGGGCAGGATCAGGTGTGGGATTTACCTAGAACCAGGTCAGTATTGGGGTGTGGGATTTACCTAGAACTCAGGGCAGGATTGAGGTGTGGGATTTATCAGGAACCCAGGGCATGATTGGGTGTGGGATTTACCTAGAACCCAGGGCAGGATCAGGTGTGGGATTTACCTAGA